>CM046299.1:41778732-42038850 GCA_025267735.1 Mactra quadrangularis | reverse complement strand
AAATCTTGAAGCGGTAGACCAGATTTTCTTGTTTCGTGCTTGTTTCCAAAATAATGAATTTTCAGTACTTTTGCCCGAGGAGTTGTTATACATGTTTTAGGGCGTTATATCAACGGAAGATGGCGATAAAACTTATAGGCGCATGTCCTGGGACATTTCGAGCCAAAAATTGGAGAACAAATTTTTTCATCAAAAATTGACATTTTCAACAGGTCCGTACCTGTAAGAAATTGTGAAAAAACCCACTTTTGCCCCAAGAGTTGTCTGCCCCTGTTTTGCATGTTTTTGGGCGTTATATCAATGGAAGATGGCGATAAAACCTATGTGCGCATGTCCTGTGACATTTTGAGTCAAAAACTGGAGAACAAAATTTTTCTTCAAAACTGACATTTTCAACAGGTCCGTACCTGTAAGAAATTGTGAAAAAAGCCCTTTTTCTAGCAAAAAACTGACCATCGCAAAACTTGTCACATGATGCACCAGTTTGTTTGTGGGGTCAAGTCGGTCAAGAAAACATGCAAACCTTGGGTTCTAAAATCAAATCTTGAAGCGGTAGACCAGATTTTCTTGTTTCGTGCTTGTTTCCAAAATAATGAATTTTCAGTACTTTTGCCCGAGGAGTTGTTATACATGCTTTAGGGCGTTATATCAACGGAAGATGGCGATAAAACTTATAGGCGCATGTCCTGGGACATTTCGAGCCAAAAATTGGAGAACAAATTTTTTCATCGAAAATTGACATTTTCAACAGGTCCGTACCTGTAAGAAATTGTGAAAAAACCCACTTTTGCCCCAAGAGTTGTCTGCCCCTGTTTTGCATGTTTTTGGGCGTTATATCAATGGAAGATGGCGATAAAACCTATGTGCGCATGTCCTGTGACATTTTGAGTCAAAAACTGGAGAACAAAATTTTTCTTCAAAAATGGACATTTTCAACAGGTCCGTACCTGTAAGAAATTGTGAAAAAAGCCCTTTTTCTAGCAAAAAACTGACCATCGCAAAACTTGTCACATGATGCACCAGTTTGTTTGTGGGGTCAAGTCGGTCAAGAAAACATGCAAACCTTGGGTTCTAAAATCAAATCTTGAAGCGGTAGACCAGATTTTCTTGTTTCGTGCTTGTTTCCAAAATAATGAATTTTCAGTACTTTTGCCCGAGGAGTTGTTATACATGTTTTAGGGCGTTATATCAACGGAAGATGGCGATAAAACTTATAGGCGCATGTCCTGGGACATTTCGAGCCAAAAATTGGAGAACAAATTTTTTCATCAAAAATTGACATTTTCAACAGGTCCGTACCTGTAAGATATTGTGAAAAAACCCACTTTTGCCCCAAGAGTTGTCTGCCCCTGTTTTGCATGTTTTTGGGCGTTATATCAATGGAAGATGGCGATAAAACCTATGTGCGCATGTCCTGTGACATTTTGAGTCAAAACCTGGAGAACAAAATTTTTCTTCAAAAATTGACATTTTCAACAGGTCCGTACCTGTAAGAAATTGTGAAAAAAGCCCTTTTTCTAGCAAAATGCTGACCATCGCAAAACTTGTCACATGATGCACCAGTTTGTTTGTGGGGTCAAGTCGGTCAAGAAAACATGCAAACCTTGGGTTCTAAAATCAAATCTTGAAGCGGTAGACCAGATTTTCTTGTTATCAACGGAAGATGGCGATAAAACTTATAGGCGCATGTCCTGGGACATTTCGAGCCAAAAATTGGAGAACAAATTTTTTCATCAAAAATTGACATTTTCAACAGGTCCGTACCTGTAAGAAATTGTGAAAAAACCCACTTTTGCCCTAAGAGTTGTCTGCCCCTGTTATACATGTTTTAGGGCGTTATATCAACGGAAGATGGCGATAAAACTTATAGGCGCATGTCCTGGGACATTTCGAGCCAAAAATTGGAGAACAAATTTTTTCATCGAAAATTGACATTTTCAACAGGTCCGTACCTGTAAGAAATTGTGAAAAAACCCACTTTTGCCCCAAGAGTTGTCTGCCCCTGTTTTGCATGTTTTTGGGCGTTATATCAATGGAAGATGGCGATAAAACCTATGTGCGCATGTCCTGTGACATTTTGAGTCAAAAACTGGAGAACAAAATTTTTCTTCAAAAATTGACATTTTCAACAGGTCCGTACCTGTAAGAAATTGTGAAAAAAGCCCTTTTTCTAGCAAAAAACTGACCATCGCAAAACTTGTCACATGATGCACCAGTTTGTTTGTGGGGTCAAGTCGGTCAAGAAAACATGCAAACCTTGGGTTCTAAAATCAAATCTTGAAGCGGTAGACCAGATTTTCTTGTTTCGTGCTTGTTTCCAAAATAATGAATTTTCAGTACTTTTGCCCGAGGAGTTGTTATACATGTTTTAGGGCGTTATATCAACGGAAGATGGCGATAAAACTTATAGGCGCATGTCCTGGGACATTTCGAGCCAAAAATTGGAGAACAAATTTTTTCGTCAAAAATTGACATTTTCAACAGGTCCGTACCTGTAAGAAATTGTGAAAAAAACCCACTTTTGCCCCAAGAGTTGTCTGCCCCTGTTTTGCATGTTTTTGGGCGTTATATCAATGGAAGATGGCGATAAAACCTATGTGCGCATGTCCTGTGACATTTTGAGTCAAAAACTGGAGAACAAAATTTTTCTTCAAAAATTGACATTTTCAACAGGTCCGTACCTGTAAGAAATTGTGAAAAAAGCCCTTTTTCTAGCAAAAAACTGACCATCGCAAAACTTGTCACATGATGCACCAGTTTGTTTGTGGGGTCAAGTCGGTCAAGAAAACATGCAAACCTTGGGTTCTAAAATCAAATCTTGAAGCGGTAGACCAGATTTTCTTGTTTCGTGCTTGTTTCCAAAATAATGAATTTTCAGTACTTTTGCCCGAGGAGTTGTTATACATGTTTTAGGGCGTTATATCAACGGAAGATGGCGATAAAACTTATAGGCGCATGTCCTGGGACATTTCGAGTCAAAAATTGGAGAACAAATTTTTTCATCGAAAATTGACATTTTCAACAGGTCCGTACCTGTAAGAAATTGTGAAAAAACCCACTTTTGCCCAAGAGTTGTCTGCCCCTGTTTTGCATGTTTTTGGGCGTTATATCAATGGAAGATGGCGATAAAACCTATGTGCGCATGTCCTGTGACATTTTGAGTCAAAAACTGGAGAACAAAATTTTTCTTCAAAAATTGACATTTTCAACAGGTCCGTACCTGTAAGAAATTGTGAAAAAACCCACTTTTGCCCCAAGAGTTGTCTGCCCCTGTTTTGCATGTTTTTGGGCGTTATATCAATGGAAGATGGCGATAAAACCTATGTGCGCATGTCCTGTGACATTTTGAGTCAAAAACTGGAGAACAAAATTTTTCTTCAAAAATTGACATTTTCAACAGGTCCGTACCTGTAAGAAATTGTGAAAAAAGCCCTTTTTCTAGCAAAAAACTGACCATCGCAAAACTTGTCACATGATGCACCAGTTTGTTTGTGGGGTCAAGTCGGTCAAGAAAACATGCAAACCTTGGGTTCTAAAATCAAATCTTGAAGCGGTAGACCAGATTTTCTTGTTTCGTGCTTGTTTCCAAAATAATGAATTTTCAGTACTTTTGCCCGAGGAGTTGTTATACATGTTTTAGGGCGTTATATCAACGGAAGATGGCGATAAAACTTATAGGCGCATGTCCTGGGACATTTCGAGCCAAAAATTGGAGAACAAATTTTTTCATCAAAAATTGACATTTTCAACAGGTCCGTACCTGTAAGAAATTGTGAAAAAACCCACTTTTGCCCCAAGAGTTGTCTGCCCCTGTTTTGCATGTTTTTGGGCGTTATATCAATGGAAGATGGCGATAAAACCTATGTGCGCATGTCCTGTGACATTTTGAGTCAAAAACTGGAGAACAAAATTTTTCTTCAAAAATTGACATTTTCAACAGGTCCGTACCTGTAAGAAATTGTGAAAAAAGCCCTTTTTCTAGCAAAAAACTGACCATCGCAAAACTTGTCACATGATGCACCAGTTTGTTTGTGGGGTCAAGTCGGTCAAGAAAACATGCAAACCTTGGGTTCTAAAATCAAATCTTGAAGCGGTAGACCAGATTTTCTTGTTTCGTGCTTGTTTCCAAAATAATGAATATTCAGTACTTTTGCCTGAGGAGTTGTTATACATGTTTTAGGGCGTTATATCAACGGAAGATGGCGATAAAACTTATAGGCGCATGTCCTGGGACATTTCGAGTCAAAAATTGGAGAACAAATTTTTTCATCAAAAATTGACATTTTCAACAGGTCCGTACCTGTAAGAAATTGTGAAAAAACCCACTTTTGCCCCAAGAGTTGTCTGCCCCTGTTTTGCATGTTTTTGGGCGTTATATCAATGGAAGATGGCGATAAAACCTATGTGCGCATGTCCTGTGACATTTTGAGTCAAAAACTGGAGAACAAAATTTTTCTTCAAAAATTGACATTTTCAACAGGTCCGTACCTGTAAGAAATTGTGAAAAAACCCACTTTTGCCCCAAGAGTTGTCTGCCCCTGTTTTGCATGTTTTTGGGCGTTATATCAATGGAAGATGGCGATAAAACCTATGTGCGCATGTCCTGTGACATTTTGAGTCAAAAACTGGAGAACAAAATTTTTCTTCAAAAATTGACATTTTCAACAGGTCCGTACCTGTAAGAAATTGTGAAAAAAGCCCTTTTTCTAGCAAAAAACTGACCATCGCAAAACTTGTCACATGATGCACCAGTTTGTTTGTGGGGTCAAGTCGGTCAAGAAAACATGCAAACCTTGGGTTCTAAAATCAAATCTTGAAGCGGTAGACCAGATTTTCTTGTTTCGTGCTTGTTTCCAAAATAATGAATTTTCAGTACTTTTGCCCGAGGAGTTGTTATACATGTTTTAGGGCGTTATATCAACGGAAGATGGCGATAAAACTTATAGGCGCATGTCCTGGGACATTTCGAGCCAAAAATTGGAGAACAAATTTTTTCATCAAAAATTGACATTTTCAACAGGTCCGTACCTGTAAGAAATTGTGAAAAAACCCACTTTTGCCCCAAGAGTTGTCTGCCCCTGTTTTGCATGTTTTTGGGCGTTATATCAATGGAAGATGGCGATAAAACCTATGTGCGCATGTCCTGTGACATTTTGAGTCAAAAACTGGAGAACAAAATTTTTCTTCAAAAATTGACATTTTCAACAGGTCCGTACCTGTAAGAAATTGTGAAAAAACCCACTTTTGCCCCAAGAGTTGTCTGCCCCTGTTTTGCATGTTTTTGGGCGTTATATCAATGGAAGATGGCGATAAAACCTATGTGCGCATGTCCTGTGACATTTTGAGTCAAAAACTGGAGAACAAAATTTTTCTTCAAAAATTGACATTTTCAACAGGTCCGTACCTGTAAGAAATTGTGAAAAAAGCCCTTTTTCTAGCAAAAAACTGACCATCGCAAAACTTGTCACATGATGCACCAGTTTGTTTGTGGGGTCAAGTCGGTCAAGAAAACATGCAAACCTTGGGTTCTAAAATCAAATCTTGAAGCGGTAGACCAGATTTTCTTGTTTCGTGCTTGTTTCCAAAATAATGAATTTTCAGTACTTTTGCCCGAGGAGTTGTTATACATGTTTTAGGGCGTTATATCAACGGAAGATGGCGATAAAACTTATAGGCGCATGTCCTGGGACATTTCGAGCCAAAAATTGGAGAACAAATTTTTTCATCAAAAATTGACATTTTCAACAGGTCCGTACCTGTAAGAAATTGTGAAAAAACCCACTTTTGCCCCAAGAGTTGTCTGCCCCTGTTTTGCATGTTTTTGGGCGTTATATCAATGGAAGATGGCGATAAAACCTATGTGCGCATGTCCTGTGACATTTTGAGTCAAAAACTGGAGAACAAAATTTTTCTTCAAAAATTGACATTTTCAACAGGTCCGTACCTGTAAGAAATTGTGAAAAAAGCCCTTTTTCTAGCAAAAAACTGACCATCGCAAAACTTGTCACATGATGCACCAGTTTGTTTGTGGGGTCAAGTCGGTCAAGAAAACATGCAAACCTTGGGTTCTAAAATCAAATCTTGAAGCGGTAGACCAGATTTTCTTGTTTCGTGCTTGTTTCCAAAATAATGAATATTCAGTACTTTTGCCTGAGGAGTTGTTATACATGTTTTAGGGCGTTATATCAACGGAAGATGGCGATAAAACTTATAGGCGCATGTCCTGGGACATTTCGAGTCAAAAATTGGAGAACAAATTTTTTCATCAAAAATTGACATTTTCAACAGGTCCGTACCTGTAAGAAATTGTGAAAAAACCCACTTTTGCCCCAAGAGTTGTCTGCCCCTGTTTTGCATGTTTTTGGGCGTTATATCAATGGAAGATGGCGATAAAACCTATGTGCGCATGTCCTGTGACATTTTGAGTCAAAAACTGGAGAACAAAATTTTTCTTCAAAAATTGACATTTTCAACAGGTCCGTACCTGTAAGAAATTGTGAAAAAACCCACTTTTGCCCCAAGAGTTGTCTGCCCCTGTTTTGCATGTTTTTGGGCGTTATATCAATGGAAGATGGCGATAAAACCTATGTGCGCATGTCCTGTGACATTTTGAGTCAAAAACTGGAGAACAAAATTTTTCTTCAAAAATTGACATTTTCAACAGGTCCGTACCTGTAAGAAATTGTGAAAAAAGCCCTTTTTCTAGCAAAAAACTGACCATCGCAAAACTTGTCACATGATGCACCAGTTTGTTTGTGGGGTCAAGTCGGTCAAGAAAACATGCAAACCTTGGGTTCTAAAATCAAATCTTGAAGCGGTAGACCAGATTTTCTTGTTTCGTGCTTGTTTCCAAAATAATGAATTTTCAGTACTTTTGCCCGAGGAGTTGTTATACATGTTTTAGGGCGTTATATCAACGGAAGATGGCGATAAAACTTATAGGCGCATGTCCTGGGACATTTCGAGCCAAAAATTGGAGAACAAATTTTTTCATCAAAAATTGACATTTTCAACAGGTCCGTACCTGTAAGAAATTGTGAAAAAACCCACTTTTGCCCCAAGAGTTGTCTGCCCCTGTTTTGCATGTTTTTGGGCGTTATATCAATGGAAGATGGCGATAAAACCTATGTGCGCATGTCCTGTGACATTTTGAGTCAAAAACTGGAGAACAAAATTTTTCTTCAAAAATTGACATTTTCAACAGGTCCGTACCTGTAAGAAATTGTGAAAAAAGCCCTTTTTCTAGCAAAAAACTGACCATCGTAAAACTTGTCACATGATGCACCAGTTTGTTTATGGGGTCAAGTCGGTCAAGAAAACATGCAAACCTTGGGTTCTAAAATCAAATCTTGAAGCGGTAGACCAGATTTTCTTGTTTCGTGCTTGTTTCCAAAATAATGAATTTTCAGTACTTTTGCCCGAGGAGTTGTTATACATGTTTTAGGGCGTTATATCAACGGAAGATGGCGATAAAACTTATAGGCGCATGTCCTGGGACATTTCGAGCCAAAAATTGGAGAACAAATTTTTTCATCAAAAATTGACATTTTCAACAGGTCCGTACCTGTAAGAAATTGTGAAAAAACCCACTTTTGCCCCAAGAGTTGTCTGCCCCTGTTTTGCATGTTTTTGGGCGTTATATCAATGGAAGATGGCGATAAAACCTATGTGCGCATGTCCTGTGACATTTTGAGTCAAAAACTGGAGAACAAAATTTTTCTTCAAAAATTGACATTTTCAACAGGTCCGTACCTGTAAGAAATTGTGAAAAAAGCCCTTTTTCTAGCAAAAAACTGACCATCGCAAAACTTGTCACATGATGCACCAGTTTGTTTGTGGGCCTGTGGGGTCAAGTCGGTCAAGAAAACATGCAAACCTTGGGTTCTAAAATCAAATCTTGAAGCGGTAGACCAGATTTTCTTGTTTCGTGCTGGTTTCCAAAATAATGAATTTTCAGTACTTTTGCCCGAGGAGTTGTTATACATGTTTTAGGGCGTTATATCAACGGAAGATGGCGATAAAACTTAAAGCCGCATGTCCTGGGACATTTCGAGCCAAAAATTGGAGAACAAATTTTTTCATCAAAAATTGACATTTTCAACAGGTCCGTACCTTTAAGAATTTGTGAAAAAACCCACTTTTGCCCCAAGACTGTTGTCTGCCCCTGTTTTGCATGTTTTTGGGCGTTATATCAATGGAAGATGGCGATAAAACCTATGTGCGCATGTCCTGTGACATTTTGAGTCAAAAACTGGAGAACAAAATTTTTCTTCAAAAATTGACATTTTCAACAGGTCCGTACCTGTAAGAAATTGTGAAAAAAGCCCTTTTTCTAGCAAAAAACTGACCATCGCAAAACTTGTCACATGATGCACCAGTTTGTTTGTGGGGTCAAGTCGGTCAAGAAAACATGCAAACCTTGGGTTCTAAAATCAAATCTTGAAGCGGTAGACCAGATTTTCTTGTTTCGTGCTTGTTTCCAAAATAATGAATTTTCAGTACTTTTGCCCGAGGAGTTGTTATACATGTTTTAGGGCGTTATATCAACGGAAGATGGCGATAAAACTTATAGGCGCATGTCCTGGGACATTTCGAGCCAAAAATTGGAGAAAAAATTTTTTCATCAAAAATTGACATTTTCAACAGGTCCGTACCTGTAAGAAATTGTGAAAAAACCCACTTTTGCCCCAAGAGTTGTCTGCCCCTGTTTTGCATGTTTTTGGGCGTTATATCAATGGAAGATGGCGATAAAACCTATGTGCGCATGTCCTGTGACATTTTGAGTCAAAAACTGGAGAACAAAATTTTTCTTCAAAAATTGACATTTTCAACAGGTCCGTACCTGTAAGAAATTGTGAAAAAAGCCCTTTTTCTAGCAAAAAACTGACCATCGCAAAACTTGTCACATGATGCACCAGTTTGTTTGTGGGGTCAAGTCGGTCAAGAAAACATGCAAACCTTGGGTTCTAAAATCAAATCTTGAAGCGGTAGACCAGATTTTCTTGTTTCGTGCTTGTTTCCAAAATAATGAATTTTCAGTACTTTTGCCCGAGGAGTTGTTATACATGTTTTAGGGCGTTATATCAACGGAAGATGGCGATAAAACTTATAGGCGCATGTCCTGGGACATTTCGAGCCAAAAATTGGAGAACAAATTTTTTCATCGAAAATTGACATTTTCAACAGGTCCGTACCTGTAAGAAATTGTGAAAAAACCCACTTTTGCCCCAAGAGTTGTCTGCCCCTGTTTTGCATGTTTTTGGGCGTTATATCAATGGAAGATGGCGATAAAACCTATGTGCGCATGTCCTGTGACATTTTGAGTCAAAAACTGGAGAACAAAATTTTTCTTCAAAAATTGACATTTTCAACAGGTCCGTACCTGTAAGAAATTGTGAAAAAAGCCCTTTTTCTAGCAAAAAACTGACCATCGCAAAACTTGTCACATGATGCACCAGTTTGTTTGTGGGCCTGTGGGGTCAAGTCGGTCAAGAAAACATGCAAACCTTGGGTTCTAAAATCAAATCTTGAAGCGGTAGACCAGATTTTCTTGTTTCGTGCTGGTTTCCAAAATAATGAATTTTCAGTACTTTTGCCCGAGGAGTTGTTATACATGTTTTAGGGCGTTATATCAACGGAAGATGGCGATAAAACTTAAAGCCGCATGTCCTGGGACATTTCGAGCCAAAAATTGGAGAACAAATTTTTTCATCAAAAATTGACATTTTCAACAGGTCCGTACCTTTAAGAATTTGTGAAAAAACCCACTTTTGCCCCAAGACTGTTGTCTGCCCCTGTTTTGCATGTTTTTGGGCGTTATATCAATGGAAGATGGCGATAAAACCTATGTGCGCATGTCCTGTGACATTTTGAGTCAAAAACTGGAGAACAAAATTTTTCTTCAAAAATTGACATTTTCAACAGGTCCGTACCTGTAAGAAATTGTGAAAAAAGCCCTTTTTCTAGCAAAAAACTGACCATCGCAAAACTTGTCACATGATGCACCAGTTTGTTTGTGGGGTCAAGTCGGTCAAGAAAACATGCAAACCTTGGGTTCTAAAATCAAATCTTGAAGCGGTAGACCAGATTTTCTTGTTTCGTGCTTGTTTCCAAAATAATGAATTTTCAGTACTTTTGCCCGAGGAGTTGTTATACATGTTTTAGGGCGTTATATCAACGGAAGATGGCGATAAAACTTATAGGCGCATGTCCTGGGACATTTCGAGCCAAAAATTGGAGAACAAATTTTTTCATCAAAAATTGACATTTTCAACAGGTCCGTACCTGTAAGAAATTGTGAAAAAACCCACTTTTGCCCCAAGAGTTGTCTGCCCCTGTTTTGCATGTTTTTGGGCGTTATATCAATGGAAGATGGCAATAAAACCTATGTGCGCATGTCCTGTGACATTTTGAGTCAAAAACTGGAGAACAAAATTTTTCTTCAAAAATTGACATTTTCAACAGGTCCGTACCTGTAAGAAATTGTGAAAAAAGCCCTTTTTCTAGCAAAAAACTGACCAACGCAAAACTTGTCACATGATGCACCAGTTTGTTTGTGGGGTCAAGTCGGTCAAGAAAACATGCAAACCTTGGGTTCTAAAATCAAATCTTGAAGCGGTAGACCAGATTTTCTTGTTTCGTGCTTGTTTCCAAAATAATGAATTTTCAGTACTTTTGCCCGAGGAGTTGTTATACATGTTTTAAGGCGTTATATCAACGGAAGATGGCGATAAAACTTATAGGCGCATGTCCTGGGACATTTCGAGCCAAAAATTGGAGAACAAATTTTTTCATCAAAAATTGACATTTTCAACAGGTCCGTACCTGTAGAAATTGTGAAAAAACCCACTTTTGCCCCAAGAGTTGTCTGCCCCTGTTTTGCATGTTTTTGGGCGTTATATCAATGGAAGATGGCGATAAAACCTATGTGCGCATGTCCTGTGACATTTTGAGTCAAAAACTGGAGAACAAAATTTTTTTTGAAAAATTGACATTTTCAACAGGACCATCGCAAAACTTGTCACATGATGCACCAGTTTGTTTGTGGGGTCAAGTCGGTCAAGAAAACATGCAAACCTTGGGTTCTAAAATCAAATCTTGAAGCGGTAGACCAGATTTTCTTGTTTCGTGCTTGTTTCCAAAATAATGAATTTTCAGTACTTTTGCCCGAGGAGTTGTTATACATGTTTTAGGGCGTTATATCAACGGAAGATGGCGATAAAACTTATAGGCACATGTCCTGGGACATTTCGAGCCAAAAATTGGAGAACAAATTTTTTCATCAAAAATTGACATTTTCAACAGGTCCGTACCTGTAGAAATTGTGAAAAAACCCACTTTTGCCCCAAGAGTTGTCTGCCCCTGTTTTGCATGTTTTTGGGCGTTATATCAATGGAAGATGGCGATAAAACCTATGTGCGCATGTCCTGTGACATTTTGAGTCAAAAACTGGAGAACAAAATTTTTTTTCAAAAATTGACATTTTCAACAGGACCATCGCAAAACTTGTCACATGATGCACCAGTTTGTTTGTGGGGTCAAGTCGGTCAAGAAAACATGCAAACCTTGGGTTCTAAAATCAAATCTTGAAGCGGTAGACCAGATTTTTTTGTTTCGTGCTTGTTTCCAAAATAATGAATTTTCAGTACTTTTGCCCGAGGAGTTGTTATACATGTTTTAGGGCGTTATATCAACGGAAGATGGCGATAAAACTTATAGGCGCATGTCCTGGGACATTTCGAGCCAAAAATTGGAGAACAAATTTTTTCATCAAAAATTGACATTTTCAACAGGTCCGTACCTGTAAGAAATTGTGAAAAAACCCACTTTTGCCCCAAGAGTTGTCTGCCCCTGTTTTGCATGTTTTTGGGCGTTATATCAATGGAAGATGGCGATAAAACCTATGTGCGCATGTCCTGTGACATTTTGAGTCAAAAACTGGAGAACAAAATTTTTCTTCAAAAATTGACATTTTCAACATGTCCGTACCTGTAAGAAATTGTGAAAAAAGCCCTTTTTCTAGCAAAAAACTGACCATCGCAAAACTTGTCACATGATGCACCAGTTTGTTTGTGGGGTCAAGTCGGTCAAGAAAACATGCAAACCTTGGGTTCTAAAATCAAATCTTGAAGCGGTAGACCAGATTTTCTTGTTTCGTGCTTGTTTCCAAAATAATGAATTTTCAGTACTTTTGCCCGAGGAGTTGTTATACATGTTTTAGGGCGTTATATCAACGGAAGATGGCGATAAAACTTATAGGCGCATGTCCTGGGACATTTCGAGCCAAAAATTGGAGAAAAAATTTTTTCATCAAAAATTGACATTTTCAACAGGTCCGTACCTGTAAGAAATTGTGAAAAAACCCACTTTTGCCCCAAGAGTTGTCTGCCCCTGTTTTGCATGTTTTTGGGCGTTATATCAATGGAAGATGGCGATAAAACCTATGTGCGCATGTCCTGTGACATTTTGAGTCAAAAACTGGAGAACAAAATTTTTCTTCAAAAATTGACATTTTCAACAGGTCCGTACCTGTAAGAAATTGTGAAAAAAGCCCTTTTTCTAGCAAAAAACTGACCATCGCAAAACTTGTCACATGATGCACCAGTTTGTTTGTGGGGTCAAGTCGGTCAAGAAAACATGCAAACCTTGGGTTCTAAAATCAAATCTTGAAGCGGTAGACCAGATTTTCTTGTTTCGTGCTTGTTTCCAAAATAATGAATTTTCAGTACTTTTGCCCGAGGAGTTGTTATACATGTTTTAGGGCGTTATATCAACGGAAGATGGCGATAAAACTTATAGGCGCATGTCCTGGGACATTTCGAGCCAAAAATTGGAGAACAAATTTTTTCATCGAAAATTGACATTTTCAACAGGTCCGTACCTGTAAGAAATTGTGAAAAAACCCACTTTTGCCCCAAGAGTTGTCTGCCCCTGTTTTGCATGTTTTTGGGCGTTATATCAATGGAAGATGGCGATAAAACCTATGTGCGCATGTCCTGTGACATTTTGAGTCAAAAACTGGAGAACAAAATTTTTCTTCAAAAATTGACATTTTCAACAGGTCCGTACCTGTAAGAAATTGTGAAAAAAGCCCTTTTTCTAGCAAAAAACTGACCATCGCAAAACTTGTCACATGATGCACCAGTTTGTTTGTGGGCCTGTGGGGTCAAGTCGGTCAAGAAAACATGCAAACCTTGGGTTCTAAAATCAAATCTTGAAGCGGTAGACCAGATTTTCTTGTTTCGTGCTGGTTTCCAAAATAATGAATTTTCAGTACTTTTGCCCGAGGAGTTGTTATACATGTTTTAGGGCGTTATATCAACGGAAGATGGCGATAAAACTTAAAGCCGCATGTCCTGGGACATTTCGAGCCAAAAATTGGAGAACAAATTTTTTCATCAAAAATTGACATTTTCAACAGGTCCGTACCTTTAAGAATTTGTGAAAAAACCCACTTTTGCCCCAAGACTGTTGTCTGCCCCTGTTTTGCATGTTTTTGGGCGTTATATCAATGGAAGATGGCGATAAAACCTATGTGCGCATGTCCTGTGACATTTTGAGTCAAAAACTGGAGAACAAAATTTTTCTTCAAAAATTGACATTTTCAACAGGTCCGTACCTGTAAGAAATTGTGAAAAAAGCCCTTTTTCTAGCAAAAAACTGACCATCGCAAAACTTGTCACATGATGCACCAGTTTGTTTGTGGGGTCAAGTCGGTCAAGAAAACATGCAAACCTTGGGTTCTAAAATCAAATCTTGAAGCGGTAGACCAGATTTTCTTGTTTCGTGCTTGTTTCCAAAATAATGAATTTTCAGTACTTTTGCCCGAGGAGTTGTTATACATGTTTTAGGGCGTTATATCAACGGAAGATGGCGATAAAACTTATAGGCGCATGTCCTGGGACATTTCGAGCCAAAAATTGGAGAACAAATTTTTTCATCAAAAATTGACATTTTCAACAGGTCCGTACCTGTAAGAAATTGTGAAAAAACCCACTTTTGCCCCAAGAGTTGTCTGCCCCTGTTTTGCATGTTTTTGGGCGTTATATCAATGGAAGATGGCAATAAAACCTATGTGCGCATGTCCTGTGACATTTTGAGTCAAAAACTGGAGAACAAAATTTTTCTTCAAAAATTGACATTTTCAACAGGTCCGTACCTGTAAGAAATTGTGAAAAAAGCCCTTTTTCTAGCAAAAAACTGACCAACGCAAAACTTGTCACATGATGCACCAGTTTGTTTGTGGGGTCAAGTCGGTCAAGAAAACATGCAAACCTTGGGTTCTAAAATCAAATCTTGAAGCGGTAGACCAGATTTTCTTGTTTCGTGCTTGTTTCCAAAATAATGAATTTTCAGTACTTTTGCCCGAGGAGTTGTTATACATGTTTTAAGGCGTTATATCAACGGAAGATGGCGATAAAACTTATAGGCGCATGTCCTGGGACATTTCGAGCCAAAAATTGGAGAACAAATTTTTTCATCAAAAATTGACATTTTCAACAGGTCCGTACCTGTAGAAATTGTGAAAAAACCCACTTTTGCCCCAAGAGTTGTCTGCCCCTGTTTTGCATGTTTTTGGGCGTTATATCAATGGAAGATGGCGATAAAACCTATGTGCGCATGTCCTGTGACATTTTGAGTCAAAAACTGGAGAACAAAATTTTTTTTGAAAAATTGACATTTTCAACAGGACCATCGCAAAACTTGTCACATGATGCACCAGTTTGTTTGTGGGGTCAAGTCGGTCAAGAAAACATGCAAACCTTGGGTTCTAAAATCAAATCTTGAAGCGGTAGACCAGATTTTCTTGTTTCGTGCTTGTTTCCAAAATAATGAATTTTCAGTACTTTTGCCCGAGGAGTTGTTATACATGTTTTAGGGCGTTATATCAACGGAAGATGGCGATAAAACTTATAGGCACATGTCCTGGGACATTTCGAGCCAAAAATTGGAGAACAAATTTTTTCATCAAAAATTGACATTTTCAACAGGTCCGTACCTGTAGAAATTGTGAAAAACCCACTTTTGCCCCAAGAGTTGTCTGCCCCTGTTTTGCATGTTTTTGGGCGTTATATCAATGGAAGATGGCGATAAAACCTATGTGCGCATGTCCTGTGACATTTTGAGTCAAAAACTGGAGAACAAAATTTTTTTTCAAAAATTGACATTTTCAACAGGACCATCGCAAAACTTGTCACATGATGCACCAGTTTGTTTGTGGGGTCAAGTCGGTCAAGAAAACATGCAAACCTTGGGTTCTAAAATCAAATCTTGAAGCGGTAGACCAGATTTTTTTGTTTCGTGCTTGTTTCCAAAATAATGAATTTTCAGTACTTTTGCCCGAGGAGTTGTTATACATGTTTTAGGGCGTTATATCAACGGAAGATGGCGATAAAACTTATAGGCGCATGTCCTGGGACATTTCGAGCCAAAAATTGGAGAACAAATTTTTTCATCAAAAATTGACATTTTCAACAGGTCCGTACCTGTAAGAAATTGTGAAAAAACCCACTTTTGCCCCAAGAGTTGTCTGCCCCTGTTTTGCATGTTTTTGGGCGTTATATCAATGGAAGATGGCGATAAAACCTATGTGCGCATGTCCTGTGACATTTTGAGTCAAAAACTGGAGAACAAAATTTTTCTTCAAAAATTGACATTTTCAACATGTCCGTACCTGTAAGAAATTGTGAAAAAAGCCCTTTTTCTAGCAAAAAACTGACCATCGCAAAACTTGTCACATGATGCACCAGTTTGTTTGTGGGGTCAAGTCGGTCAAGAAAACATGCAAACCTTGGGTTCTAAAATCAAATCTTGAAGCGGTAGACCAGATTTTCTTGTTTCGTGCTTGTTTCCAAAATAATGAATTTTCAGTACTTTTGCCCGAGGAGTTGTTATACATGTTTTAGGGCGTTATATCAACGGAAGATGGCGATAAAACTTATAGGCGCATGTCCTGGGACATTTCAAGCCAAAAATTGGAGAACAAATTTTTTCATCAAAAATTGACATTTTCAACAGGTCCGTACCTGTAAGAAATTGTGAAAAAACCCACTTTTGCCCCAAGAGTTGTCTGCCCCTGTTTTGCATGTTTTTGGGCGTTATATCAATGGAAGATGGCGATAAAACCTATGTGCGCATGTCCTGTGACATTTTGAGTCAAAAACTGGAGAACAAAATTTTTCTTCAAAAATTGACATTTTCAACAGGTCCGTACCTGTAAGAAATTGTGAAAAAAGCCCTTTTTCTAGCAAAAAACTGACCATCGCAAAACTTGTCACATGATGCACCAGTTTGTTTGTGGGGTCAAGTCGGTCAAGAAAACATGCAAACCTTGGGTTCTAAAATCAAATCTTGAAGCGGTAGACCAGATTTTCTTGTTTCGTGCTTGTTTCCAAAATAATGAATTTTCAGTACTTTTGCCCGAGGAGTTGTTATACATGTTTAAGGGCGTTATATCAACGGAAGATGGCGATAAAACTTATAGGCGCATGTCCTGGGACATTTCGAGCCAAAAATTGGAGAACAAATTTTTTCATCAAAAATTGACATTTTCAACAGGTCCGTACCTGTAAGAAATTGTGAAAAAACCCACTTTTGCCCCAAGAGTTGTCTGCCCCTGTTCTGCATGTTTTTGGGCGTTATATCAATGGAAGATGGCGATAAAACCTATGTGCGCATGTCCTGTGACATTTTGAGTCAAAAACTGGAGAACAAAATTTTTCTTCAAAAATTGACATTTTCAACAGGTCCGTACCTGTAAGAAATTGTGAAAAAAGCCCTTTTTCTAGCAAAAAACTGACCATCGCAAAACTTGTCACATGATGCACCAGTTTGTTTGTGGGGTCAAGTCGGTCAAGAAAACATGCAAACCTTGGGTTCTAAAATCAAATCTTGAAGCGGTAGACCAGATTTTCTTGTTTCGTGCTTGTTTCCAAAATAATGAATTTTCAGTACTTTTGCCCGAGGAGTTGTTATACATGTTTAAGGGCGTTATATCAACGGAAGATGGCGATAAAACTTATAGGCGCATGTCCTGGGACATTTCGAGCCAAAAATTGGAGAACAAATTTTTTCATCAAAAATTGACATTTTCAACAGGTCCGTACCTGTAAGAAATTGTGAAAAAACCCACTTTTGCCCCAAGAGTTGTCTGCCCCTGTTCTGCATGTTTTTGGGCGTTATATCAATGGAAGATGGCGATAAAACCTATGTGCGCATGTCCTGTGACATTTTGAGTCAAAAACTGGAGAACAAAATTTTTCTTCAAAAATTGACATTTTCAACAGGTCCGTACCTGTAAGAAATTGTGAAAAAAGCCCTTTTTCTAGCAAAAAACTGACCATCGCAAAACTTGTCACATGATGCACCAGTTTGTTTGTGGGGTCAAGTCGGTCAAGAAAACATGCAAACCTTGGGTTCTAAAATCAAATCTTGAAGCGGTAGACCAGATTTTCTTGTTTCGTGCTTGTTTCCAAAATAATGAATTTTCAGTACTTTTGCCCGAGGAGTTGTTATACATGTTTAAGGGCGTTATATCAACGGAAGATGGCGATAAAACTTATAGGCGCATGTCCTGGGACATTTCGAGCCAAAAATTGGAGAACAAATTTTTTCATCAAAAATTGACATTTTCAACAGGTCCGTACCTGTAAGAAATTGTGAAAAAACCCACTTTTGCCCCAAGAGTTGTCTGCCCCTGTTCTGCATGTTTTTGGGCGTTATATCAATGGAAGATGGCGATAAAACCTATGTGCGCATGTCCTGTGACATTTTGAGTCAAAAACTGGAAAACAAAATTTTTCTTCAAAAATTGACATTTTCAACAGGTCCGTACCTGTAAGAAATTGTGAAAAAAGCCCTTTTTCTAGCAAAAAACTGACCATCGCAAAACTTGTCACATGATGCACCAGTTTGTTTGTGGGGTCAAGTCGGTCAAGAAAACATGCAAACCTTGGGTTCTAAAATCAAATCTTGAAGCGGTAGACCAGATTTTCTTGTTTCGTGCTTGTTTCCAAAATAATGAATTTTCAGTACTTTTGCCCGAGGAGTTGTTATACATGTTTTAGGGCGTTATATCAACGGAAGATGGCGATAAAACTTATAGGCGCATGTCCTGGGACATTTCGAGCCAAAAATTGGAGAACAAATTTTTTCATCAAAAATTGACATTTTCAACAGGTCCGTACCTGTAAGAAATTGTGAAAAAACCCACTTTTGCCCCAAGAGTTGTCTGCCCCTGTTTTGCATGTTTTTGGGCGTTATATCAATGGAAGATGGCGATAAAACCTATGTGCGCATGTCCTGTGACATTTTGAGTCAAAAACTGGAGAACAAAATGTTTCTTCAAAAATTGACATTTTCAACAGGTCCGTACCTGTAAGAAATTATGAAAAAAAACCCTTTTTCTAGCAAAAAACTGACCATCGCAAAACTTGTCACATGATGCACCAGTTTGTTTGTGGGGTCAAGTCGGTCAAGAAAACATGCAAACCTTGGGTTCTAAAATCAAATCTTGAAGCGGTAGACCAGATTTTCTTGTTTCGTGCTTGTTTCCAAAATAATGAATTTTCAGTACTTTTGCCCGAGGAGTTGTTATACATGTTTTAGGGCGTTATATCAACGGAAGATGGCGATAAAATTTATAGGCGCATGTCCTGGGACATTTCGAGCCAAAAATTGGAGAACAAATTTTTTCATCAAAAATTGACATTTTCAACAGGTCCGTACCTGTAAGAAATTGTGAAAAAAAACACTTTTGCCCCAAGAGTTGTCTGCCCCTGTTTTGCATGTTTTTGGGCGTTATATCAATGGAAGATGGCGATAAAACCTATGTGCGCATGTCCTGTGACATTTTGAGTCAAAAACTGGAGAACAAAATTTTTCTTCAAAAATTGACATTTTCAACAGGTCCGTACCTGTAAGAAATTGTGAAAAAAGCCCTTTTTCTAGCAAAAAACTGACCATCGCAAAACTTGTCACATGATGCACCAGTTCGTTTGTGGGGTCAAGTCGGTCAAGAAAACATGCAAACCTTGGGTTCTAAAATCAAATCTTGAAGCGGTAGACCAGATTTTCTTGTTTCGTGCTTGTTTCCAAAATAATGAATTTTCAGTACTTATGCCCGAGGAGTTGTTATACATGTTTTAGGGCGTTATATCAAAGGAAGATGGCGATAAAACTTATAGGCGCATGTCCTGGGACATTTCGAGCCAAAAATTGGAGAACAAATTTTTTCATCAAAAATTGACATTTTCAACAGGTCCGTACCTGTAAGAAATTGTGAAAAAACCCACTTTTGCCCCAAGAGTTGTCTGCCCCTGTTTTGCATGTTTTTGGGCGTTATATCAATGGAAGATGGCGATAAAACCTATGTGCGCATGTCCTGTGACATTTTGAGTCAAAAACTGGAGAACAAAATTTTTCTTCAAAAATTGACATTTTCAACAGGTCCGTTCCTGTAAGAAATTATGAAAAAAGCCCTTTTTCTAGCAAAAAAACTGACCATCGCAAAACTTGTCACATGATGCACCAGTTTGTTTGTGGGGTCAAGTCGGTCAAGAAAACATGCAAACCTTGGGTTCTAAAATCAAATCTTGAAGCGGTAGACCAGATTTTCTTGTTTCGTGCTTGTTTCCAAAATAATGAATTTTCAGTACTTTTGCCCGAGGAGTTGTTATACATGTTTTAGGGCGTTATATCAACGGAAGATGGCGATAAAATTTATAGGCGCATGTCCTGGGACATTTCGAGCCAAAAATTGGAGAACAAATTTCTTCATCAAAAATTGACATTTTCAACAGGTCCGTACCTGTAAGAAATTGTGAAAAAAAACACTTTTGCCCCAAGAGTTGTCTGCCCCTGTTTTGCATGTTTTTGGGCGTTATATCAATGGAAGATGGCGATAAAACCTATGTGCGCATGTCCTGTGACATTTTGAGTCAAAAACTGGAGAACAAAATTTTTCTTCAAAAATTGACATTTTCAACAGGTCCGTACCTGTAAGAAATTGTGAAAAAAGCCCTTTTTCTAGCAAAAAACTGACCATCGCAAAACTTGTCACATGATGCACCAGTTTGTTTGTGGGGTCAAGTCGGTCAAGAAAACATGCAAACCTTGGGTTCTAAAATCAAATCTTGAAGCGGTAGACCAGATTTTCTTGTTTCGTGCTTGTTTCCAAAATAATGAAATTTCAGTACTTTTGCCCGAGGAGTTGTTATACATGTTTTAGGGCGTTATATCAACGGAAGATGGCGATAAAACTTATAGGCGCATGTCCTGGGACATTTCGAGCCAAAAATTGGAGAACAAATTTTTTCATCAAAAATTGACATTTTCAACAGGTCCGTACCTGTAAGAAATTGTGAAAAAACCCACTTTTGCCCCAAGAGTTGTCTGCCCCTGTTTTGCATGTTTTTGGGCGTTATATCAATGGAAGATGGCGATAAAACCTATGTGCGCATGTCCTGTGACATTTTGAGTCAAAAACTGGAGAACAAAATTTTTCTTCAAAAATTGACATTTTCAACAGGTCCGTACCTGTAAGAAATTGTGAAAAAAGCCCTTTTTCTAGCAAAAAACTGACCATCGCAAAACTTGTCACATGATGCACCAGTTTGTTTGTGGGGTCAAGTCGGTCAAGAAAACATGCAAACCTTGGGTTCTAAAATCAAATCTTGAAGCGGTAGACCAGATTTTCTTGTTTCGTGCTTGTTTCCAAAATAATGAATTTTCAGTACTTTTGCCCGAGGAGTTGTTATACATGTTTTAGGGCGTTATATCAACGGAAGATGGCGATAAAACTTATAGGCACATGTCCTGGGACATTTCGAGCCAAAAATTGGAGAACAAATTTTTTCATCAAAAATTGACATTTTCAACAGGTCCGTACCTGTAAGAAATTGTGAAAAAACCCACTTTTGCCCCAAGAGTTGTCTGCCCCTGTTTTGCATGTTTTTGGGCGTTATATCAATGGAAGATGGCGATAAAACCTATGTGCGCATGTCCTGTGACATTTTGAGTCAAAAACTGGAGAACAAAATTTTTCTTCAAAAATTGACATTTTCAACAGGTCTGTACCTGTAAGAAATTGTGAAAAAAGCCCTTTTTCTAGCAAAAAACTGACCATCGCAAAACTTGTCACATGATGCACCAGTTTGTTTGTGGGGTCAAGTCGGTCAAGAAAACATGCAAACCTTGGGTTCTAAAATCAAATCTTGAAGCGGTAGACCAGATTTTCTTGTTTCGTGCTTGTTTCCAAAATAATGAATTTTCAGTACTTTTGCCCGAGGAGTTGTTATACATGTTTTAGGGCGTTATATCAACGGAAGATGGCGATAAAACTTATAGGCGCATGTCCTGGGACATTTCGAGCCAAAAATTGGAGAACAAATTTTTTCATCAAAAATTGACATTTTCAACAGGTCCGTACCTGTAAGAAATTGTGAAAAAACCCACTTTTGCCCCAAGAGTTGTCTGCCCCTGTTTTGCATGTTTTTGGGCGTTATATCAATGGAAGATGGCGATAAAACCTATGTGCGCATGTCCTGTGACATTTTGAGTCAAAAACTGGAGAACAAAATTTTTCTTCAAAAATTGACATTTTCAACAGGTCCGTACCTGTAAGAAATTATGAAAAAAGCCCTTTTTCTAGCAAAAAACTGACCATCGCAAAACTTGTCACATGATGCACCAGTTTGTTTGTGGGGTCAAGTCGGTCAAGAAAACATGCAAACCTTGGGTTCTAAAATCAAATCTTGAAGCGGTAGACCAGATTTTCTTGTTTCGTGCTTGTTTCCAAAATAATGAATTTTCAGTACTTTTGCCCGAGGAGTTGTTATACATGTTTTAGGGCGTTATATCAACGGAAGATGGCGATAAAATTTATAGGCGCATGTCCTGGGACATTTCGAGCCAAAAATTGGAGAACAAATTTTTTCATCAAAAATTGACATTTTCAACAGGTCCGTACCTGTAAGAAATTGTGAAAAAAAACACTTTTGCCCCAAGAGTTGTCTGCCCCTGTTTTGCATGTTTTTGGGCGTTATATCAATGGAAGATGGCGATAAAACCTATGTGCGCATGTCCTGTGACATTTTGAGTCAAAAACTGGAGAACAAAATTTTTCTTCAAAAATTGACATTTTCAACAGGTCCGTACCTGTAAGAAATTGTGAAAAAAGCCCTTTTTCTAGCAAAAAACTGACCATCGCAAAACTTGTCACATGATGCACCAGTTTGTTTGTGGGGTCAAGTCGGTCAAGAAAACATGCAAACCTTGGGTTCTAAAATCAAATCTTGAAGCGGTAGACCAGATTTTCTTGTTTCGTGCTTGTTTCCAAAATAATGAATTTTCAGTACTTTTGCCCGAGGAGTTGTTATACATGTTTTAGGGCGTTATATCAACGGAAGATAGCGATAAAACTTATAGGCGCATGTGCTGGGACATTTCGAGCCAAAAATTGGAGAACAAATTTTTTCATCAAAAATTGACATTTTCAACAGGTCCGTACCTGTAAGAAATTGTGAAAAAAAACACTTTTGCCCCAAGAGTTGTCTGCCCCTGTTTTGCATGTTTTTGGGCGTTATATCAATGGAAGATGGCGATAAAACCTATGTGCGCATGTCCTGTGACATTTTGAGTCAAAAACTGGAGAACAAAATTTTTCTTCAAAAATTGACATTTTCAACAGGTCCGTACCTGTAAGAAATTGTGAAAAAAGCCCTTTTTCTAGCAAAAAACTGACCATCGCAAAACTTGTCACATGATGCACCAGTTTGTTTGTGGGGTCAAGTCGGTCAAGAAAACATGCAAACCTTGGGTTCTAAAATCAAATCTTGAAGCGGTAGACCAGATTTTCTTGTTTCGTGCTTGTTTCCAAAATAATGAATTTTCAGTACTTTTGCCCGAGGAGTTGTTATACATGTTTTAGGGCGTTATATCAACGGAAGATGGCGATAAAACTTATAGGCGCATGTCCTGGGACATTTCGAGCCAAAAATTGGAGAACAAATTTTTTCATCAAAAATTGACATTTTCAACAGGTCCGTACCTGTAAGAAATTGTGAAAAAACCCACTTTTGCCCCAAGAGTTGTCTGCCCCTGTTTTGCATGTTTTTGGGCGTTATATCAATGGAAGATGGCGATAAAACCTATGTGCGCATGTCCTGTGACATTTTGAGTCAAAAACTGGAGAACAAAATTTTTCTTCAAAAATTGACATTTTCAACAGGTCCGTACCTGTAAGAAATTGTGAAAAAAGCCCTTTTTCTAGCAAAAAACTGACCATCGCAAAACTTGTCACATGATGCACCAGTTTGTTTGTGGGGTCAAGTCGGTCAAGAAAACATGCAAACCTTGGGTTCTAAAATCAAATCTTGAAGCGGTAGACCAGATTTTCTTGTTTCGTGCTTGTTTCCAAAATAATGAATTTTCAGTACTTTTGCCCGAGGAGTTGTTATACATGTTTTAGGGCGTTATATCAACGGAAGATGGCGATAAAACTTATAGGCACATGTCCTGGGACATTTCGAGCCAAAAATTGGAGAACAAATTTTTTCATCAAAAATTGACATTTTCAACAGGTCCGTACCTGTAAGAAATTGTGAAAAAACCCACTTTTGCCCCAAGAGTTGTCTGCCCCTGTTTTGCATGTTTTTGGGCGTTATATCAATGGAAGATGGCGATAAAACCTATGTGCGCATGTCCTGTGACATTTTGAGTCAAAAACTGGAGAACAAAATTTTTCTTCAAAAATTGACATTTTCAACAGGTCTGTACCTGTAAGAAATTGTGAAAAAAGCCCTTTTTCTAGCAAAAAACTGACCATCGCAAAACTTGTCACATGATGCACCAGTTTGTTTGTGGGGTCAAGTCGGTCAAGAAAACATGCAAACCTTGGGTTCTAAAATCAAATCTTGAAGCGGTAGACCAGATTTTCTTGTTTCGTGCTTGTTTCCAAAATAATGAATTTTCAGTACTTTTGCCCGAGGAGTTGTTATACATGTTTTAGGGCGTTATATCAACGGAAGATGGCGATAAAACTTATAGGCGCATGTCCTGGGACATTTCGAGCCAAAAATTGGAGAACAAATTTTTTCATCAAAAATTGACATTTTCAACAGGTCCGTACCTGTAAGAAATTGTGAAAAAACCCACTTTTGCCCCAAGAGTTGTCTGCCCCTGTTTTGCATGTTTTTGGGCGTTATATCAATGGAAGATGGCGATAAAACCTATGTGCGCATGTCCTGTGACATTTTGAGTCAAAAACTGGAGAACAAAATTTTTCTTCAAAAATTGACATTTTCAACAGGTCCGTACCTGTAAGAAATTATGAAAAAAGCCCTTTTTCTAGCAAAAAACTGACCATCGCAAAACTTGTCACATGATGCACCAGTTTGTTTGTGGGGTCAAGTCGGTCAAGAAAACATGCA
This sequence comes from Mactra quadrangularis, assembly GCA_025267735.1. Lineage (NCBI taxonomy): Eukaryota > Metazoa > Mollusca > Bivalvia > Venerida > Mactridae > Mactra > Mactra quadrangularis. The sequence continues at coordinate 42,014,422 of CM046299.1, read as the reverse complement.
AACCTTGGGTTCTAAAATCAAATCTTGAAGCGGTAGACCAGATTTTCTTGTTTCGTGCTTGTTTCCAAAATAATGAATTTTCAGTACTTTTGCCCGAGGAGTTGTTATACATGTTTTAGGGCGTTATATCAATGGAAGATGGCGATAAAATTTATAGGCGCATGTCCTGGGACATTTCGAGCCAAAAATTGGAGAACAAATTTTTTCATCAAAAATTGACATTTTCAACAGGTCCGTACCTGTAAGAAATTGTGAAAAAAAACACTTTTGCCCCAAGAGTTGTCTGCCCCTGTTTTGCATGTTTTTGGGCGTTATATCAATGGAAGATGGCGATAAAACCTATGTGCGCATGTCCTGTGACATTTTGAGTCAAAAACTGGAGAACAAAATTTTTCTTCAAAAATTGACATTTTCAACAGGTCCGTACCTGTAAGAAATTGTGAAAAAAGCCCTTTTTCCAGCAAAAAACTGACCATCGCAAAACTTGTCACATGATGCACCAGTTTGTTTGTGGGGTCAAGTCGGTCAAGAAAACATGCAAACCTTGGGTTCTAAAATCAAATCTTGAAGCGGTAGACCAGATTTTCTTGTTTCGTGCTTGTTTCCAAAATAATGAATTTTCAGTACTTTTGCCCGAGGAGTTGTTATACATGTTTTAGGGCGTTATATCAACGGAAGATGGCGATAAAACTTATAGGCGCATGTCCTGGGACATTTCGAGCCAAAAATTGGAGAACAAATTTTTTCATCAAAAATTGACATTTTCAACAGGTCCGTACCTGTAAGAAATTGTGAAAAAACCTACTTTTGCCCCAAGAGTTGTCTGCCCCTGTTTTGCATGTTTTTGGGCGTTATATCAATGGAAGATGGCGATAAAACCTATGTGCGCATGTCCTGTGACATTTTGAGTCAAAAACTGGAGAACAAAATTTTTCTTCAAAAATTGACATTTTCAACAGGTCCGTACCTGTAAGAAATTATGAAAAAAGCCCTTTTTCTAGCAAAAAACTGACCATCGCAAAACTTGTCACATGATGCACCAGTTTGTTTGTGGGGTCAAGTCGGTCAAGAAAACATGCAAACCTTGGGTTCTAAAATCAAATCTTGAAGCGGTAGACCAGATTTTCTTGTTTCGTGCTTGTTTCCAAAATAATGAATTTTCAGTACTTTTGCCCGAGGAGTTGTTATACATGTTTTAGGGCGTTATATCAACGGAAGATGGCGATAAAATTTATAGGCGCATGTCCTGGGACATTTCGAGCCAAAAATTGGAGAACAAATTTTTTCATCAAAAATTGACATTTTCAACAGGTCTGTACCTGTAAGAAATTGTGAAAAAAAACACTTTTGCCCCAAGAGTTGTCTGCCCCTGTTTTGCATGTTTTTGGGCGTTATATCAATGGAAGATGGCGATAAAACCTATGTGCGCATGTCCTGTGACATTTTGAGTCAAAAACTGGAGAACAAAATTTTTCTTCAAAAATTGACATTTTCAACAGGTCCGTACCTGTAAGAAATTGTGAAAAAAGCCCTTTTTCTAGCAAAAAACTGACCATCACAAAACTTGTCACATGATGCACCAGTTTGTTTGTGGGGTCAAGTCGGTCAAGAAAACATGCAAACCTTGGGTTCTAAAATCAAATCTTGAAGCGGTAGACCAGATTTTCTTGTTTCGTGCTTGTTTCCAAAATAATGAATTTTCAGTACTTTTGCCCGAGGAGTTGTTATACATGTTTTAGGGCGTTATATCAACGGAAGATGGCGATAAAACTTATAGGCGCATGTCCTGGGACATTTCGAGCCAAAAATTGGAGAACAAATTTTTTCATCAAAAATTGACATTTTCAACAGGTCCGTACCTGTAAGAAATTGTGAAAAAACCCACTTTTGCCCCAAGAGTTGTCTGCCCCTGTTTTGCATGTTTTTGGGCGTTATATCAATGGAAGATGGCGATAAAACCTATGTGCGCATGTCCTGTGACATTTTGAGTCAAAAACTGGAGAACAAAATTTTTCTTCAAAAATTGACATTTTCAACAGGTCCGTACCTGTAAGAAATTGTGAAAAAAGCCCTTTTTCTAGCAAAAAACTGACCATCGCAAAACTTGTCACATGATGCACCAGTTTGTTTGTGGGGTCAAGTCGGTCAAGAAAACATGCAAACCTTGGGTTCTAAAATCAAATCTTGAAGCAGTAGACCAGATTTTCTTGTTTCGTGCTTGTTTCCAAAATAATGAATTTTCAGTACTTTTGCCCGAGGAGTTGTTATACATGTTTTAGGGCGTTATATCAACGGAAGATGGCGATAAAACTTATAGGCACATGTCCTGGGACATTTCGAGCCAAAAATTGGAGAACAAATTTTTTCATCAAAAATTGACATTTTCAACAGGTCCGTACCTGTAAGAAATTGTGAAAAAACCCACTTTTGCCCCAAGAGTTGTCTGCCCCTGTTTTGCATGTTTTTGGGCGTTATATCAATGGAAGATGGCGATAAAACCTATGTGCGCATGTCCTGTGACATTTTGAGTCAAAAACTGGAGAACAAAATTTTTCTTCAAAAATTGACATTTTCAACAGGTCCGTACCTGTAAGAAATTGTGAAAAAAGCCCTTTTTCTAGCAAAAAACTGACCATCACAAAACTTGTCACATGATGCACCAGTTTGTTTGTGGGGTCAAGTCGGTCAAGAAAACATGCAAACCTTGGGTTCTAAAATCAAATCTTGAAGCGGTAGACCAGATTTTCTTGTTTCGTGCTTGTTTCCAAAATAATGAATTTTCAGTACTTTTGCCCGAGGAGTTGTTATACATGTTTTAGGGCGTTATATCAACGGAAGATGGCGATAAAACTTATAGGCGCATGTCCTGGGACATTTCGAGCCAAAAATTGGAGAACAAATTTTTTCATCAAAAATTGACATTTTCAACAGGTCCGTACCTGTAAGAAATTGTGAAAAAACCCACTTTTGCCCCAAGAGTTGTCTGCCCCTGTTTTGCATGTTTTTGGGCGTTATATCAATGGAAGATGGCGATAAAACCTATGTGCGCATGTCCTGTGACATTTTGAGTCAAAAACTGGAGAACAAAATTTTTCTTCAAAAATTGACATTTTCAACAGGTCCGTACCTGTAAGAAATTGTGAAAAAAGCCCTTTTTCTAGCAAAAAACTGACCATCGCAAAACTTGTCACATGATGCACCAGTTTGTTTGTGGGGTCAAGTCGGTCAAGAAAACATGCAAACCTTGGGTTCTAAAATCAAATCTTGAAGCAGTAGACCAGATTTTCTTGTTTCGTGCTTGTTTCCAAAATAATGAATTTTCAGTACTTTTGCCCGAGGAGTTGTTATACATGTTTTAGGGCGTTATATCAACGGAAGATGGCGATAAAACTTATAGGCACATGTCCTGGGACATTTCGAGCCAAAAATTGGAGAACAAATTTTTTCATCAAAAATTGACATTTTCAACAGGTCCGTACCTGTAAGAAATTGTGAAAAAACCCACTTTTGCCCCAAGAGTTGTCTGCCCCTGTTTTGCATGTTTTTGGGCGTTATATCAATGGAAGATGGCGATAAAACCTATGTGCGCATGTCCTGTGACATTTTGAGTCAAAAACTGGAGAACAAAATTTTTCTTCAAAAATTGACATTTTCAACAGGTCCGTACCTGTAAGAAATTGTGAAAAAAGCCCTTTTTCTAGCAAAAAACTGACCATCGCAAAACTTGTCACATGATGCACCAGTTTGTTTGTGGGGTCAAGTCGGTCAAGAAAACATGCAAACCTTGGGTTCTAAAATCAAATCTTGAAGCGGTAGACCAGATTTTCTTGTTTCGTGCTTGTTTCCAAAATAATGAATTTTCAGTACTTTTGCCCGAGGAGTTGTTATACATGTTTTAGGGCGTTATATCAACGGAAGATGGCGATAAAACTTATAGGCGCATGTCCTGGGACATTTCGAGCCAAAAATTGGAGAACAAATTTTTTCATCAAAAATTGACATTTTCAACAGGTCCGTACCTGTAAGAAATTGTGAAAAAACCCACTTTTGCCCCAAGAGTTGTCTGCCCCTGTTTTGCATGTTTTTGGGCGTTATATCAATGGAAGATGGCGATAAAACCTATGTGCGCATGTCCTGTGACATTTTGAGTCAAAAACTGGAGAACAAAATTTTTCTTCAAAAATTGACATTTTCAACAGGTCCGTACTTGTAAGAAATTGTGAAAAAAGCCCTTTTTCTAGCAAAAAACTGACCATCGCAAAACTTGTCACATGATGCACCAGTTTGTTTGTGGGGTCAAGTCGGTCAAGAAAACATGCAAACCTTGGGTTCTAAAATCAAATCTTGAAGCGGTAGACCAGATTTTCTTGTTTCGTGCTTGTTTCCAAAATAATGAATTTTCAGTACTTTTGCCCGAGGAGTTGTTATACATGTTTTAGGGCGTTATATCAACGGAAGATGGCGATAAAACTTATAGGCGCATGTCCTGGGACATTTCGAGCCAAAAATTGGAGAACAAATTTTTTCATCAAAAATTGACATTTTCAACAGGTCCGTACCTGTAAGAAATTGTGAAAAAACCCACTTTTGCCCCAAGAGTTGTCTGCCCCTGTTTTGCATGTTTTTGGGCGTTATATCAATGGAAGATGGCGATAAAACCTATGTGCGCATGTCCTGTGACATTTTGAGTCAAAAACTGGAGAACAAAATTTTTCTTCAAAAATTGACATTTTCAACAGGTCCGTACCTGTAAGAAATTGTGAAAAAAGCCCTTTTTCTAGCAAAAAACTGACCATCGCAAAACTTGTCACATGATGCACCAGTTTGTTTGTGGGGTCAAGTCGGTCAAGAAAACATGCAAACCTTGGGTTCTAAAATCAAATCTTGAAGCGGTAGACCAGATTTTCTTGTTTCGTGCTTGTTTCCAAAATAATGAATTTTCAGTACTTTTGCCCGAGGAGTTGTTATACATGTTTTAGGGCGTTATATCAACGGAAGATGGCGATAAAACTTATAGGCGCATGTCCTGGGACATTTCGAGCCAAAAATTGGAGAACAAATTTTTTCATCAAAAATTGACATTTTCAACAGGTCCGTACCTGTAAGAAATTGTGAAAAAACCCACTTTTGCCCCAAGAGTTGTCTGCCCCTGTTTTGCATGTTTTTGGGCGTTATATCAATGGAAGATGGCGATAAAACCTATGTGCGCATGTCCTGTGACATTTTGAGTCAAAAACTGGAGAACAAAATTTTTCTTCAAAAATTGACATTTTCAACAGGTCCGTACCTGTAAGAAATTGTGAAAAAAGCCCTTTTTCTAGCAAAAAACTGACCATCGCAAAACTTGTCACATGATGCACCAGTTTGTTTGTGGGGTCAAGTCGGTCAAGAAAACATGCAAACCTTGGGTTCTAAAATCAAATCTTGAAGCGGTAGACCAGATTTTCTTGTTTCGTGCTTGTTTCCAAAATAATGAATTTTCAGTACTTTTGCCCGAGGAGTTGTTATACATGTTTTAGGGCGTTATATCAACGGAAGATGGCGATAAAACTTATAGGCACATGTCCTGGGACATTTCGAGCCAAAAATTGGAGAACAAATTTTTTCATCAAAAATTGACATTTTCAACAGGTCCGTACCTGTAAGAAATTGTGAAAAAACCCACTTTTGCCCCAAGAGTTGTCTGCCCCTGTTTTGCATGTTTTTGGGCGTTATATCAATGGAAGATGGCGATAAAACCTATGTGCGCATGTCCTGTGACATTTTGAGTCAAAAACTGGAGAACAAAATTTTTCTTCAAAAATTGACATTTTCAACAGGTCCGTACCTGTAAGAAATTGTGAAAAAAGCCCTTTTTCTAGCAAAAAACTGACCATCACAAAACTTGTCACATGATGCACCAGTTTGTTTGTGGGGTCAAGTCGGTCAAGAAAACATGCAAACCTTGGGTTCTAAAATCAAATCTTGAAGCGGTAGACCAGATTTTCTTGTTTCGTGCTTGTTTCCAAAATAATGAATTTTCAGTACTTTTGCCCGAGGAGTTGTTATACATGTTTTAGGGCGTTATATCAACAGAAGATGGCGATAAAACTTATAGGCGCATGTCCTGGGACATTTCGAGCCAAAAATTGGAGAACAAATTTTTTCATCAAAAATTGACATTTTCAACAGGTCCGTACCTGTAAGAAATTGTGAAAAAACCCACTTTTGCCCCAAGAGTTGTCTGCCCCTGTTTTGCATGTTTTTGGGCGTTATATCAATGGAAGATGGCGATAAAACCTATGTGCGCATGTCCTGTGACATTTTGAGTCAAAAACTGGAGAACAAAATTTTTCTTCAAAAATTGACATTTTCAACAGGTCCGTACCTGTAAGAAATTGTGAAAAAAGCCCTTTTTCTAGCAAAAAACTGACCATCGCAAAACTTGTCACATGATGCACCAGTTTGTTTGTGGGGTCAAGTCGGTCAAGAAAACATGCAAACCTTGGGTTCTAAAATCAAATCTTGAAGCGGTAGACCAGATTTTCTTGTTTCGTGCTTGTTTCCAAAATAATGAATTTTCAGTACTTTTGCCCGAGGAGTTGTTATACATGTTTTAGGGCGTTATATCAACGGAAGATGGCGATAAAACTTATAGGCGCATGTCCTGGGACATTTCGAGCCAAAAATTGGAGAACAAATTTTTTCATCAAAAATTGACATTTTCAACAGGTCCGTACCTGTAAGAAATTGTGAAAAAACCCACTTTTGCCCCAAGAGTTGTCTGCCCCTGTTTTGCATGTTTTTGGGCGTTATATCAATGGAAGATGGCGATAAAACCTATGTGCGCATGTCCTGTGACATTTTGAGTCAAAAACTGGAGAACAAAATTTTTCTTCAAAAATTGACATTTTCAACAGGTCCGTACCTGTAAGAAATTGTGAAAAAAGCCCTTTTTCTAGCAAAAAACTGACCATCACAAAACTTGTCACATGATGCACCAGTTTGTTTGTGGGGTCAAGTCGGTCAAGAAAACATGCAAACCTTGGGTTCTAAAATCAAATCTTGAAGCGGTAGACCAGATTTTCTTGTTTCGTGCTTGTTTCCAAAATAATGAATTTTCAGTACTTTTGCCCGAGGAGTTGTTATACATGTTTTAGGGCGTTATATCAACGGAAGATGGCGATAAAACTTATAGGCGCATGTCCTGGGACATTTCGAGCCAAAAATTGGAGAACAAATTTTTTCATCAAAAATTGACATTTTCAACAGGTCCGTACCTGTAAGAAATTGTGAAAAAACCCACTTTTGCCCCAAGAGTTGTCTGCCCCTGTTTTGCATGTTTTTGGGCGTTATATCAATGGAAGATGGCGATAAAACCTATGTGCGCATGTCCTGTGACATTTTGAGTCAAAAACTGGAGAACAAAATTTTTCTTCAAAAATTGACATTTTCAACAGGTCCGTACCTGTAAGAAATTGTGAAAAAAGCCCTTTTTCTAGCAAAAAACTGACCATCGCAAAACTTGTCACATGATGCACCAGTTTGTTTGTGGGGTCAAGTCGGTCAAGAAAACATGCAAACCTTGGGTTCTAAAATCAAATCTTGAAGCGGTAGACCAGATTTTCTTGTTTCGTGCTTGTTTCCAAAATAATGAATTTTCAGTACTTTTGCCCGAGGAGTTGTTATACATGTTTTAGGGCGTTATATCAACGGAAGATGGCGATAAAACTTATAGGCGCATGTCCTGGGACATTTCGAGCCAAAAATTGGAGAACAAATTTTTTCATCAAAAATTGACATTTTCAACAGGTCCGTACCTGTAAGAAATTGTGAAAAAACCCACTTTTGCCCCAAGAGTTGTCTGCCCCTGTTTTGCATGTTTTTGGGCGTTATATCAATGGAAGATGGCGATAAAACCTATGTGCGCATGTCCTGTGACATTTTGAGTCAAAAACTGGAGAACAAAATTTTTCTTCAAAAATTGACATTTTCAACAGGTCCGTACCTGTAAGAAATTGTGAAAAAAGCCCTTTTTCTAGCAAAAAACTGACCATCGCAAAACTTGTCACATGATGCACCAGTTTGTTTGTGGGGTCAAGTCGGTCAAGAAAACATGCAAACCTTGGGTTCTAAAATCAAATCTTGAAGCGGTAGACCAGATTTTCTTGTTTCGTGCTTGTTTCCAAAATAATGAATTTTCAGTACTTTTGCCCGAGGAGTTGTTATACATGTTTTAGGGCGTTATATCAACGGAAGATGGCGATAAAACTTATAGGCGCATGTCCTGGGACATTTCGAGCCAAAAATTGGAGAACAAATTTTTTCATCAAAAATTGACATTTTCAACAGGTCCGTACCTGTAAGAAATTGTGAAAAAACCCACTTTTGCCCCAAGAGTTGTCTGCCCCTGTTTTGCATGTTTTTGGGCGTTATATCAATGGAAGATGGCGATAAAACCTATGTGCGCATGTCCTGTGACATTTTGAGTCAAAAACTGGAGAACAAAATTTTTCTTCAAAAATTGACATTTTCAACAGGTCCGTACCTGTAAGAAATTGTGAAAAAAGCCCTTTTTCTAGCAAAAAACTGACCATCGCAAAACTTGTCACATGATGCACCAGTTTGTTTGTGGGGTCAAGTCGGTCAAGAAAACATGCAAACCTTGGGTTCTAAAATCAAATCTTGAAGCGGTAGACCAGATTTTCTTGTTTCGTGCTTGTTTCCAAAATAATGAATTTTCAGTACTTTTGCCCGAGGAGTTGTTATACATGTTTTAGGGCGTTATATCAACAGAAGATGGCGATAAAACTTATAGGCGCATGTCCTGGGACATTTCGAGCCAAAAATTGGAGAACAAATTTTTTCATCAAAAATTGACATTTTCAACAGGTCTGTACCTGTAAGAAATTGTGAAAAAAAACACTTTTGCCCCAAGAGTTGTCTGCCCCTGTTTTGCATGTTTTTGGGCGTTATATCAATGGAAGATGGCGATAAAACCTATGTGCGCATGTCCTGTGACATTTTGAGTCAAAAACTGGAGAACAAAATTTTTCTTCAAAAATTGACATTTTCAACAGGTCCGTACCTGTAAGAAATTGTGAAAAAAGCCCTTTTTCTAGCAAAAAACTGACCATCACAAAACTTGTCACATGATGCACCAGTTTGTTTGTGGGGTCAAGTCGGTCAAGAAAACATGCAAACCTTGGGTTCTAAAATCAAATCTTGAAGCGGTAGACCAGATTTTCTTGTTTCGTGCTTGTTTCCAAAATAATGAATTTTCAGTACTTTTGCCCGAGGAGTTGTTATACATGTTTTAGGGCGTTATATCAACGGAAGATGGCGATAAAACTTATAGGCGCATGTCCTGGGACATTTCGAGCCAAAAATTGGAGAACAAATTTTTTCATCAAAAATTGACATTTTCAACAGGTCCGTACCTGTAAGAAATTGTGAAAAAACCCACTTTTGCCCCAAGAGTTGTCTGCCCCTGTTTTGCATGTTTTTGGGCGTTATATCAATGGAAGATGGCGATAAAACCTATGTGCGCATGTCCTGTGACATTTTGAGTCAAAAACTGGAGAACAAAATTTTTCTTCAAAAATTGACATTTTCAACAGGTCCGTACCTGTAAGAAATTGTGAAAAAAGCCCTTTTTCTAGCAAAAAACTGACCATCGCAAAACTTGTCACATGATGCACCAGTTTGTTTGTGGGGTCAAGTCGGTCAAGAAAACATGCAAACCTTGGGTTCTAAAATCAAATCTTGAAGCAGTAGACCAGATTTTCTTGTTTCGTGCTTGTTTCCAAAATAATGAATTTTCAGTACTTTTGCCCGAGGAGTTGTTATACATGTTTTAGGGCGTTATATCAACGGAAGATGGCGATAAAACTTATAGGCACATGTCCTGGGACATTTCGAGCCAAAAATTGGAGAACAAATTTTTTCATCAAAAATTGACATTTTCAACAGGTCCGTACCTGTAAGAAATTGTGAAAAAACCCACTTTTGCCCCAAGAGTTGTCTGCCCCTGTTTTGCATGTTTTTGGGCGTTATATCAATGGAAGATGGCGATAAAACCTATGTGCGCATGTCCTGTGACATTTTGAGTCAAAAACTGGAGAACAAAATTTTTCTTCAAAAATTGACATTTTCAACAGGTCCGTACCTGTAAGAAATTGTGAAAAAAGCCCTTTTTCTAGCAAAAAACTGACCATCACAAAACTTGTCACATGATGCACCAGTTTGTTTGTGGGGTCAAGTCGGTCAAGAAAACATGCAAACCTTGGGTTCTAAAATCAAATCTTGAAGCGGTAGACCAGATTTTCTTGTTTCGTGCTTGTTTCCAAAATAATGAATTTTCAGTACTTTTGCCCGAGGAGTTGTTATACATGTTTTAGGGCGTTATATCAACGGAAGATGGCGATAAAACTTATAGGCGCATGTCCTGGGACATTTCGAGCCAAAAATTGGAGAACAAATTTTTTCATCAAAAATTGACATTTTCAACAGGTCCGTACCTGTAAGAAATTGTGAAAAAACCCACTTTTGCCCCAAGAGTTGTCTGCCCCTGTTTTGCATGTTTTTGGGCGTTATATCAATGGAAGATGGCGATAAAACCTATGTGCGCATGTCCTGTGACATTTTGAGTCAAAAACTGGAGAACAAAATTTTTCTTCAAAAATTGACATTTTCAACAGGTCCGTACCTGTAAGAAATTGTGAAAAAAGCCCTTTTTCTAGCAAAAAACTGACCATCGCAAAACTTGTCACATGATGCACCAGTTTGTTTGTGGGGTCAAGTCGGTCAAGAAAACATGCAAACCTTGGGTTCTAAAATCAAATCTTGAAGCAGTAGACCAGATTTTCTTGTTTCGTGCTTGTTTCCAAAATAATGAATTTTCAGTACTTTTGCCCGAGGAGTTGTTATACATGTTTTAGGGCGTTATATCAACGGAAGATGGCGATAAAACTTATAGGCACATGTCCTGGGACATTTCGAGCCAAAAATTGGAGAACAAATTTTTTCATCAAAAATTGACATTTTCAACAGGTCCGTACCTGTAAGAAATTGTGAAAAAACCCACTTTTGCCCCAAGAGTTGTCTGCCCCTGTTTTGCATGTTTTTGGGCGTTATATCAATGGAAGATGGCGATAAAACCTATGTGCGCATGTCCTGTGACATTTTGAGTCAAAAACTGGAGAACAAAATTTTTCTTCAAAAATTGACATTTTCAACAGGTCCGTACCTGTAAGAAATTGTGAAAAAAGCCCTTTTTCTAGCAAAAAACTGACCATCGCAAAACTTGTCACATGATGCACCAGTTTGTTTGTGGGGTCAAGTCGGTCAAGAAAACATGCAAACCTTGGGTTCTAAAATCAAATCTTGAAGCGGTAGACCAGATTTTCTTGTTTCGTGCTTGTTTCCAAAATAATGAATTTTCAGTACTTTTGCCCGAGGAGTTGTTATACATGTTTTAGGGCGTTATATCAACGGAAGATGGCGATAAAACTTATAGGCGCATGTCCTGGGACATTTCGAGCCAAAAATTGGAGAACAAATTTTTTCATCAAAAATTGACATTTTCAACAGGTCCGTACCTGTAAGAAATTGTGAAAAAACCCACTTTTGCCCCAAGAGTTGTCTGCCCCTGTTTTGCATGTTTTTGGGCGTTATATCAATGGAAGATGGCGATAAAACCTATGTGCGCATGTCCTGTGACATTTTGAGTCAAAAACTGGAGAACAAAATTTTTCTTCAAAAATTGACATTTTCAACAGGTCCGTACTTGTAAGAAATTGTGAAAAAAGCCCTTTTTCTAGCAAAAAACTGACCATCGCAAAACTTGTCACATGATGCACCAGTTTGTTTGTGGGGTCAAGTCGGTCAAGAAAACATGCAAACCTTGGGTTCTAAAATCAAATCTTGAAGCGGTAGACCAGATTTTCTTGTTTCGTGCTTGTTTCCAAAATAATGAATTTTCAGTACTTTTGCCCGAGGAGTTGTTATACATGTTTTAGGGCGTTATATCAACGGAAGATGGCGATAAAACTTATAGGCGCATGTCCTGGGACATTTCGAGCCAAAAATTGGAGAACAAATTTTTTCATCAAAAATTGACATTTTCAACAGGTCCGTACCTGTAAGAAATTGTGAAAAAACCCACTTTTGCCCCAAGAGTTGTCTGCCCCTGTTTTGCATGTTTTTGGGCGTTATATCAATGGAAGATGGCGATAAAACCTATGTGCGCATGTCCTGTGACATTTTGAGTCAAAAACTGGAGAACAAAATTTTTCTTCAAAAATTGACATTTTCAACAGGTCCGTACCTGTAAGAAATTGTGAAAAAAGCCCTTTTTCTAGCAAAAAACTGACCATCGCAAAACTTGTCACATGATGCACCAGTTTGTTTGTGGGGTCAAGTCGGTCAAGAAAACATGCAAACCTTGGGTTCTAAAATCAAATCTTGAAGCGGTAGACCAGATTTTCTTGTTTCGTGCTTGTTTCCAAAATAATGAATTTTCAGTACTTTTGCCCGAGGAGTTGTTATACATGTTTTAGGGCGTTATATCAACGGAAGATGGCGATAAAACTTATAGGCGCATGTCCTGGGACATTTCGAGCCAAAAATTGGAGAACAAATTTTTTCATCAAAAATTGACATTTTCAACAGGTCCGTACCTGTAAGAAATTGTGAAAAAACCCACTTTTGCCCCAAGAGTTGTCTGCCCCTGTTTTGCATGTTTTTGGGCGTTATATCAATGGAAGATGGCGATAAAACCTATGTGCGCATGTCCTGTGACATTTTGAGTCAAAAACTGGAGAACAAAATTTTTCTTCAAAAATTGACATTTTCAACAGGTCCGTACCTGTAAGAAATTGTGAAAAAAGCCCTTTTTCTAGCAAAAAACTGACCATCACAAAACTTGTCACATGATGCACCAGTTTGTTTGTGGGGTCAAGTCGGTCAAGAAAACATGCAAACCTTGGGTTCTAAAATCAAATCTTGAAGCGGTAGACCAGATTTTCTTGTTTCGTGCTTGTTTCCAAAATAATGAATTTTCAGTACTTTTGCCCGAGGAGTTGTTATACATGTTTTAGGGCGTTATATCAACAGAAGATGGCGATAAAACTTATAGGCGCATGTCCTGGGACATTTCGAGCCAAAAATTGGAGAACAAATTTTTTCATCAAAAATTGACATTTTCAACAGGTCCGTACCTGTAAGAAATTGTGAAAAAACCCACTTTTGCCCCAAGAGTTGTCTGCCCCTGTTTTGCATGTTTTTGGGCGTTATATCAATGGAAGATGGCGATAAAACCTATGTGCGCATGTCCTGTGACATTTTGAGTCAAAAACTGGAGAACAAAATTTTTCTTCAAAAATTGACATTTTCAACAGGTCCGTACCTGTAAGAAATTGTGAAAAAAGCCCTTTTTCTAGCAAAAAACTGACCATCGCAAAACTTGTCACATGATGCACCAGTTTGTTTGTGGGGTCAAGTCGGTCAAGAAAACATGCAAACCTTGGGTTCTAAAATCAAATCTTGAAGCGGTAGACCAGATTTTCTTGTTTCGTGCTTGTTTCCAAAATAATGAATTTTCAGTACTTTTGCCCGAGGAGTTGTTATACATGTTTTAGGGCGTTATATCAACGGAAGATGGCGATAAAACTTATAGGCGCATGTCCTGGGACATTTCGAGCCAAAAATTGGAGAACAAATTTTTTCATCAAAAATTGACATTTTCAACAGGTCCGTACCTGTAAGAAATTGTGAAAAAACCCACTTTTGCCCCAAGAGTTGTCTGCCCCTGTTTTGCATGTTTTTGGGCGTTATATCAATGGAAGATGGCGATAAAACCTATGTGCGCATGTCCTGTGACATTTTGAGTCAAAAACTGGAGAACAAAATTTTTCTTCAAAAATTGACATTTTCAACAGGTCCGTACCTGTAAGAAATTGTGAAAAAAGCCCTTTTTCTAGCAAAAAACTGACCATCACAAAACTTGTCACATGATGCACCAGTTTGTTTGTGGGGTCAAGTCGGTCAAGAAAACATGCAAACCTTGGGTTCTAAAATCAAATCTTGAAGCGGTAGACCAGATTTTCTTGTTTCGTGCTTGTTTCCAAAATAATGAATTTTCAGTACTTTTGCCCGAGGAGTTGTTATACATGTTTTAGGGCGTTATATCAACAGAAGATGGCGATAAAACTTATAGGCGCATGTCCTGGGACATTTCGAGCCAAAAATTGGAGAACAAATTTTTTCATCAAAAATTGACATTTTCAACAGGTCCGTACCTGTAAGAAATTGTGAAAAAACCCACTTTTGCCCCAAGAGTTGTCTGCCCCTGTTTTGCATGTTTTTGGGCGTTATATCAATGGAAGATGGCGATAAAACCTATGTGCGCATGTCCTGTGACATTTTGAGTCAAAAACTGGAGAACAAAATTTTTCTTCAAAAATTGACATTTTCAACAGGTCCGTACCTGTAAGAAATTGTGAAAAAAGCCCTTTTTCTAGCAAAAAACTGACCATCGCAAAACTTGTCACATGATGCACCAGTTTGTTTGTGGGGTCAAGTCGGTCAAGAAAACATGCAAACCTTGGGTTCTAAAATCAAATCTTGAAGCGGTAGACCAGATTTTCTTGTTTCGTGCTTGTTTCCAAAATAATGAATTTTCAGTACTTTTGCCCGAGGAGTTGTTATACATGTTTTAGGGCGTTATATCAACGGAAGATGGCGATAAAACTTATAGGCGCATGTCCTGGGACATTTCGAGCCAAAAATTGGAGAACAAATTTTTTCATCAAAAATTGACATTTTCAACAGGTCCGTACCTGTAAGAAATTGTGAAAAAACCCACTTTTGCCCCAAGAGTTGTCTGCCCCTGTTTTGCATGTTTTTGGGCGTTATATCAATGGAAGATGGCGATAAAACCTATGTGCGCATGTCCTGTGACATTTTGAGTCAAAAACTGGAGAACAAAATTTTTCTTCAAAAATTGACATTTTCAACAGGTCCGTACCTGTAAGAAATTGTGAAAAAAGCCCTTTTTCTAGCAAAAAACTGACCATCGCAAAACTTGTCACATGATGCACCAGTTTGTTTGTGGGGTCAAGTCGGTCAAGAAAACATGCAAACCTTGGGTTCTAAAATCAAATCTTGAAGCGGTAGACCAGATTTTCTTGTTTCGTGCTTGTTTCCAAAATAATGAATTTTCAGTACTTTTGCCCGAGGAGTTGTTATACATGTTTTAGGGCGTTATATCAACGGAAGATGGCGATAAAACTTATAGGCGCATGTCCTGGGACATTTCGAGCCAAAAATTGGAGAACAAATTTTTTCATCAAAAATTGACATTTTCAACAGGTCCGTACCTGTAAGAAATTGTGAAAAAACCCACTTTTGCCCCAAGAGTTGTCTGCCCCTGTTTTGCATGTTTTTGGGCGTTATATCAATGGAAGATGGCGATAAAACCTATGTGCGCATGTCCTGTGACATTTTGAGTCAAAAACTGGAGAACAAAATTTTTCTTCAAAAATTGACATTTTCAACAGGTCCGTACCTGTAAGAAATTGTGAAAAAAGCCCTTTTTCTAGCAAAAAACTGACCATCGCAAAACTTGTCACATGATGCACCAGTTTGTTTGTGGGGTCAAGTCGGTCAAGAAAACATGCAAACCTTGGGTTCTAAAATCAAATCTTGAAGCGGTAGACCAGATTTTCTTGTTTCGTGCTTGTTTCCAAAATAATGAATTTTCAGTACTTTTGCCCGAGGAGTTGTTATACATGTTTTAGGGCGTTATATCAACAGAAGATGGCGATAAAACTTATAGGCGCATGTCCTGGGACATTTCGAGCCAAAAATTGGAGAACAAATTTTTTCATCAAAAATTGACATTTTCAACAGGTCCGTACCTGTAAGAAATTGTGAAAAAACCCACTTTTGCCCCAAGAGTTGTCTGCCCCTGTTTTGCATGTTTTTGGGCGTTATATCAATGGAAGATGGCGATAAAACCTATGTGCGCATGTCCTGTGACATTTTGAGTCAAAAACTGGAGAACAAAATTTTTCTTCAAAAATTGACATTTTCAACAGGTCCGTACCTGTAAGAAATTGTGAAAAAAGCCCTTTTTCTAGCAAAAAACTGACCATCGCAAAACTTGTCACATGATGCACCAGTTTGTTTGTGGGGTCAAGTCGGTCAAGAAAACATGCAAACCTTGGGTTCTAAAATCAAATCTTGAAGCGGTAGACCAGATTTTCTTGTTTCGTGCTTGTTTCCAAAATAATGAATTTTCAGTACTTTTGCCCGAGGAGTTGTTATAC
Source organism: Mactra quadrangularis (assembly GCA_025267735.1). Lineage (NCBI taxonomy): Eukaryota > Metazoa > Mollusca > Bivalvia > Venerida > Mactridae > Mactra > Mactra quadrangularis. The sequence continues at coordinate 41,998,112 of CM046299.1, read as the reverse complement.
ATGTTTTAGGGCGTTATATCAACGGAAGATGGCGATAAAACTTATAGGCGCATGTCCTGGGACATTTCGAGCCAAAAATTGGAGAACAAATTTTTTCATCAAAAATTGACATTTTCAACAGGTCCGTACCTGTAAGAAATTGTGAAAAAACCCACTTTTGCCCCAAGAGTTGTCTGCCCCTGTTTTGCATGTTTTTGGGCGTTATATCAATGGAAGATGGCGATAAAACCTATGTGCGCATGTCCTGTGACATTTTGAGTCAAAAACTGGAGAACAAAATTTTTCTTCAAAAATTGACATTTTCAACAGGTCCGTACCTGTAAGAAATTGTGAAAAAAAGCCCTTTTTCTAGCAAAAAACTGACCATCGCAAAACTTGTCACATGATGCACCAGTTTGTTTGTGGGGTCAAGTCGGTCAAGAAAACATGCAAACCTTGGGTTCTAAAATCAAATCTTGAAGCGGTAGACCAGATTTTCTTGTTTCGTGCTTGTTTCCAAAATAATGAATTTTCAGTACTTTTGCCCGAGGAGTTGTTATACATGTTTTAAGGCGTTATATCAACGGAAGATGGCGATAAAACTTATAGGCGCATGTCCTGGGACATTTCGAGCCAAAAATTGGAGAACAAATTTTTTCATCAAAAATTGACATTTTCAACAGGTCCGTACCTGTAGAAATTGTGAAAAAACCCACTTTTGCCCCAAGAGTTGTCTGCCCCTGTTTTGCATATTTTTGGGCGTTATATCAATGGAAGATGGCGATAAAACCTATGTGCGCATGTCCTGTGACATTTTGAGTCAAAAACTGGAGAACAAAATTTTTTTTCAAAAATTGACATTTTCAACAGGACCATCGCAAAACTTGTCACATGATGCACCAGTTTGTTTGTGGGGTCAAGTCGGTCAAGAAAACATGCAAACCTTGGGTTCTAAAATCAAATCTTGAAGCGGTAGACCAGATTTTCTTGTTTCGTGCTTGTTTCCAAAATAATGAATTTTCAGTACTTTTGCCCGAGGAGTTGTTATACATGTTTTAGGGCGTTATATCAACGGAAGATGGCGATAAAACTTATAGGCGCATGTCCTGGGACATTTCGAGCCAAAAATTGGAGAACAAATTTTTTCATCAAAAATTGACATTTTCAACAGGTCCGTACCTGTAAGAAATTGTGAAAAAACCCACTTTTGCCCCAAGAGTTGTCTGCCCCTGTTTTGCATGTTTTTGGGCGTTATATCAATGGAAGATGGCGATAAAACCTATGTGCGCATGTCCTGTGACATTTTGAGTCAAAAACTGGAGAACAAAATTTTTCTTCAAAAATTGACATTTTCAACAGGTCCGTACCTGTAAGAAATTGTGAAAAAAGCCCTTTTTCTAGCAAAAAACTGACCATCGCAAAACTTGTCACATGATGCACCAGTTTGTTTGTGGGGTCAAGTCAGTCAAGAAAACATGCAAACCTTGGGTTCTAAAATCAAATCTTGAAGCGGTAGACCAGATTTTCTTGTTTCGTGTTTGTTTCCAAAATAATGAATTTTCAGTACTTTTGCCCGAGGAGTTGTTATACATGTTTTAGGGCGTTATATCAACGGAAGATAGCAATAAAAATTATAGGCGCATGTCCTGGGACATTTCGAGCCAAAAATTGGAGAACAAATTTTTTCATCAAAAATTGACATTTTCAACAGGTCCGTACCTGTAAGAAATTGTGAAAAAAAACACTTTTGCCCCAAGAGTTGTCTGCCCCTGTTCTGCATGTTTTTGGGCGTTATATCAATGGAAGATGGCGATAAAACCTATGTGCGCATGTCCTGTGACATTTTGAGTCAAAAACTGGAGAACAAAATTTTTCTTCAAAAATTGACATTTTCAACAGGTCCGTACCTGTAAGAAATTGTGAAAAAAGCCCTTTTTCTAGCAAAAAACTGACCATCGCAAAACTTGTCACATGATGCACCAGTTTGTTTGTGGGGTCAAGTCGGTCAAGAAAACATGCAAACCTTGGGTTCTAAAATCAAATCTTGAAGCGGTAGACCAGATTTTCTTGTTTCGTGCTTGTTTCCAAAATAATGAATTTTCAGTACTTTTGCCCGAGGAGTTGTTATACATGTTTTAGGGCGTTATATCAACGGAAGATGGCGATAAAACTTATAGGCGCATGTCCTGGGACATTTCGAGCCAAAAATTGGAGAACAAATTTTTTCATCAAAAATTGACATTTTCAACAGGTCCGTACCTGTAAGAAATTGTGAAAAAAAACACTTTTGCCCCAAGAGTTGTCTGCCCCTGTTTTGCATGTTTTTGGGCGTTATATCAATGGAAGATGGCGATAAAACCTATGTGCGCATGTCCTGTGACATTTTGAGTCAAAAACTGGAGAACAAAATTTTTCTTCAAAAATTGACATTTTCAACAGGTCCGTACCTGTAAGAAATTGTGAAAAAAGCCCTTTTTCTAGCAAAAAACTGACCATCGCAAAACTTGTCACATGATGCACCAGTTTGTTTGTGGGGTCAAGTCGGTCAAGAAAACATGCAAACCTTGGGTTCTAAAATCAAATCTTGAAGCGGTAGACCAGATTTTCTTGTTTCGTGCTTGTTTCCAAAATAATGAATTTTCAGTACTTTTGCCCGAGGAGTTGTTATACATGTTTTAGGGCGTTATATCAACGGAAGATGGCGATAAAACTTATAGGCGCATGTCCTGGGACATTTCGAGCCAAAAATTGGAGAACAAATTTTTTCATCAAAAATTGACATTTTCAACAGGTCCGTACCTGTAAGAAATTGTGAAAAAACCCACTTTTGCCCCAAGAGTTGTCTGCCCCTGTTTTGCATGTTTTTGGGCGTTATATCAATGGAAGATGGCGATAAAACCTATGTGCGCATGTCCTGTGACATTTTGAGTCAAAAACTGGAGAACAAAATTTTTCTTCAAAAATTGACATTTTCAACAGGTCCGTACCTGTAAGAAATTGTGAAAAAAGCCCTTTTTCTAGCAAAAAACTGACCATCGCAAAACTTGTCACATGATGCACCAGTTTGTTTGTGGGGTCAAGTCGGTCAAGAAAACATGCAAACCTTGGGTTCTAAAATCAAATCTTGAAGCGGTAGACCAGATTTTCTTGTTTCGTGCTTGTTTCCAAAATAATGAATTTTCAGTACTTTTGCCCGAGGAGTTGTTATACATGTTTTAGGGCGTTATATCAACGGAAGATGGCGATAAAACTTATAGGCGCATGTCCTGGGACATTTCGAGCCAAAAATTGGAGAACAAATTTTTTCATCAAAAATTGACATTTTCAACAGGTCCGTACCTGTAAGAAATTGTGAAAAAAAACACTTTTGCCCCAAGAGTTGTCTGCCCCTGTTTTGCATGTTTTTGGGCGTTATATCAATGGAAGATGGCGATAAAACCTATGTGCGCATGTCCTGTGACATTTTGAGTCAAAAAATGGAGAACAAAATTTTTCTTCAAAAATTGACATTTTCAACAGGTCCGTACCTGTAAGAAATTGTGAAAAAAGCCCTTTTTCTAGCAAAAAACTGACCATTGCAAAACTTGTCACATGATGCACCAGTTTGTTTGTGGGGTCAAGTCGGTCAAGAAAACATGCAAACCTTGGGTTCTAAAATCAAATCTTGAAGCGGTAGACCAGATTTTCTTGTTTCGTGCTTGTTTCCAAAATAATGAATTTTCAGTACTTTTGCCCGAGGAGTTGTTATACATGTTTAAGGGCGTTATATCAACGGAAGATGGGGATAAAACTTATAGGCGCATGTCCTGGGACATTTCGAGCCAAAAATTGGAGAACAAATTTTTTCATCAAAAATTGACATTTTCAACAGGTCCGTACCTGTAAGAAATTGTGAAAAAACCCACTTTTGCCCCAAGAGTTGTCTGCCCCTGTTCTGCATGTTTTTGGGCGTTATATCAATGGAAGATAGCGATAAAACCTATGTGCGCATGTCCTGTGACATTTTGAGTCAAAAACTGGAAAACAAAATTTTTCTTCAAAAATTGACATTTTCAACAGGTCCGTACCTGTAAGAAATTGTGAAAAAAGCCCTTTTTCTAGCAAAAAACTGACCATCGCAAAACTTGTCACATGATGCACCAGTTTGTTTGTGGGGTCAAGTCGGTCAAGAAAACATGCAAACCTTGGGTTCTAAAATCAAATCTTGAAGCGGTAGACCAGATTTTCTTGTTTCGTGCTTGTTTCCAAAATAATGAATTTTCAGTACTTTTGCCCGAGGAGTTGTTATACATGTTTTAGGGCATTATATCAACGGAAGATGGCGATAAAACTTATAGGCGCATGTCCTGGGACATTTCGAGCCAAAAATTGGAGAACAAATTTTTTCATCAAAAATTGACATTTTCAACAGGTCCGTACCTGTAAGAAATTGTGAAAAAAACCACTTTTGCCCCAAGAGTTGTCTGCCCCTGTTTTGCATGTTTTTGGGCGTTATATCAATGGAAGATGGCGATAAAACCTATGTGCGCATGTCCTGTGACATTTTGAGTCAAAAACTGGAGAACAAAATTTTTCTTCAAAAATTGACATTTTCAACAGGTCCGTACCTGTAAGAAATTGTGAAAAAAGCCCTTTTTCTAGCAAAAAACTGACCATCGCAAAACTTGTCACATGATGCACCAGTTTGTTTGTGGGGTCAAGTCGGTCAAGAAAACATGCAAACCTTGGGTTCTAAAATCAAATCTTGAAGCGGTAGACCAGATTTTCTTGTTTCGTGCTTGTTTCCAAAATAATGAATTTTCAGTACTTTTGCCCGAGGAGTTGTTATACATGTTTTAGGGCGTTATATCAACGGAAGATAGCGATAAAACTTATAGGCGCATGTCCTGGGACATTTCGAGCCAAAAATTGGAGAACAAATTTTTTCATCAAAAATTGACATTTTCAACAGGTCCGTACCTGTAAGAAATTGTGAAAAAAAACACTTTTGCCCCAAGAGTTGTCTGCCCCTGATTTGCATGTTTTTGGGCGTTATATCAATGGAAGATGGCGATAAAACCTATGTGCGCATGTCCTGTGACATTTTGAGTCAAAAACTGGAGAACAAAATTTTTCTTCAAAAATTGACATTTTCAACAGGTCCGTACCTGTAAGAAATTGTGAAAAAAGCCCTTTTTCTAGCAAAAAACTGACCATCGCAAAACTTGTCACATGATGCACCAGTTTGTTTGTGGGGTCAAGTCGGTCAAGAAAACATGCAAACCTTGGGTTCTAAAATCAAATCTTGAAGCGGTAGACCAGATTTTCTTGTTTCGTGCTTGTTTCCAAAATAATGAATTTTCAGTACTTTTGCCCGAGGAGTTGTTATACATGTTTAAGGGCGTTATATCAACGGAAGATGGCGATAAAACTTATAGGCGCATGTCCTGGGACATTTCGAGCCAAAAATTGGAGAACAAATTTTTTCATCAAAAATTGACATTTTCAACAGGTCCGTACCTGTAAGAAATTGTGAAAAAACCCACTTTTGCCCCAAGAGTTGTCTGCCCCTGTTCTGCATGTTTTTGGGTGTTATATCAATGGAAGATGGCGATAAAACCTATGTGCGCATGTCCTGTGACATTTTGAGTCAAAAACTGGAAAACAAAATTTTTCTTCAAAAATTGACATTTTCAACAGGTCCGTACCTGTAAGAAATTGTGAAAAAAGCCCTTCTTCTAGCAAAAAACTGACCATCGCAAAACTTGTCACATGATGCACCAGTTTGTTTGTGGGGTCAAGTCGGTCAAGAAAACATGCAAACCTTGGGTTCTAAAATCAAATCTTGAAGCGGTAGACCAGATTTTCTTGTTTCGTGCTTGTTTCCAAAATAATGAATTTTCAGTACTTTTGCCCGAGGAGTTGTTATACATGTTTTAGGGCGTTATATCAACGGAAGATAGCAATAAAAATTATAGGCGCATGTCCTGGGACATTTCGAGCCAAAAATTGGAGAACAAATTTTTTCATCAAAAATTGACATTTTCAACAGGTCCGTACCTGTAAGAAATTGTGAAAAAAAACACTTTTGCCCCAAGAGTTGTCTGCCCCTGTTCTGCATGTTTTTTGGGCGTTATATCAATGGAAGATGGCGATAAAACCTATGTGCGCATGTCCTGTGACATTTTGAGTCAAAAAACTGGAGAACAAAATTTTTCTTCAAAAATTGACATTTTCAACAGGTCCGTACCTGTAAGAAATTGTGAAAAAAGCCCTTTTTCTAGCAAAAAACTGACCATCGCAAAACTTGTCACATGATGCACCAGTGTGTTTGTGGGGTCAAGTCGGTCAAGAAAACATGCAAACCTTGGGTTCTAAAATCAAATCTTGAAGCGGTAGACCAGATTTTCTTGTTTCGTGCTTGTTTCCAAAATAATGAATTTTCAGTACTTTTGCCCGAGGAGTTGTTATACATGTTTTAGGGGCGTTATATCAACGGAAGATGGCGATAAAACTTATAGGCGCATGTCCTGGGACATTTCGAGCCAAAAATTGGAGAACAAATTTTTTCATCAAAAATTGACATTTTCAACAGGTCCGTACCTGTAAGAAATTGTGAAAAAAAACACTTTTGCCCCAAGAGTTGTCTGCCCCTGTTTTGCATGTTTTTGGGCGTTATATCAATGGAAGATGGCGATAAAACCTATGTGCGCATGTCCTGTGACATTTTGAGTCAAAAACTGGAGAACAAAATTTTTCTTCAAAAAGTGACATTTTCAACAGGTCCGTACCTGTAAGAAATTGTGAAAAAAGCCCTTTTTCTAGCAAAAAACTGACCATCGCAAAACTTGTCACATGATGCACCAGTTTGTTTGTGGGGTCAAGTCGGTCAAGAAAACATGCAAACCTTGGGTTCTAAAATCAAATCTTGAAGCGGTAGACCAGATTTTCTTGTTTCGTGCTTGTTTCCAAAATAATGAATTTTCAGTACTTTTGCCCGAGGAGTTGTTATACATGTTTTAGGGCGTTATATCAACGGAAGATGGCGATAAAACTTATAGGCGCATGTCCTGGGACATTTCGAGCCAAAAATTGGAGAACAAATTTTTTTCATCAAAAATTGACATTTTCAACAGGTCCGTACCTGTAAGAAATTGTGAAAAAACCCCACTTTTGCCCCAAGAGTTGTCTGCCCCTGTTTTGCATGTTTTTGGGCGTTATATCAATGGAAGATGGCGATAAAACCCTATGTGCGCATGTCCTGTGACATTTTGAGTCAAAAACTGGAGAACAAATTTTTCTTCAAAAATTGACATTTTCAACAGGTCCGTACCTGTAAGAAATTGTGAAAAAAGCCCTTTTTCTAGCAAAAAACTGACCATCGCAAAACTTGTCACATGATGCACCAGTTTGTTTGTGGGGTCAAGTCGGTCAAGAAAACATGCAAACCTTGGGTTCTAAAATCAAATCTTGAAGCGGTAGACCAGATTTTCTTGTTTCGTGCTTGGGGTTCCAAAATAATGAATTTTCAGTACTTTTGCCCGAGGAGTTGTTATACATGTTTTAGGGCGTTATATCAACGGAAGATGGCGATAAAACTTATAGGCGCATGTCCTGGGACATTTCGAGCCAAAAATTGGAGAACAAATTTTTTCATCAAAAATTGACATTTTCAACAGGTCCGTACCTGTAAGAAATTGTGAAAAAAAACACTTTTGCCCCAAGAGTTGTCTGCCCCTGTTTTGCATGTTTTTGGGCGTTATATCAATGGAAGATGGCGATAAAACCTATGTGCGCATGTCCTGTGACATTTTGAGTCAAAAAATGGAGAACAAAATTTTTCTTCAAAAATTGACATTTTCAACAGGTCCGTACCTGTAAGAAATTGTGAAAAAAGCCCTTTTTCTAGCAAAAAACTGACCATTGCAAAACTTGTCACATGATGCACCAGTTGTTTGTGGGGTCAAGTCGGTCAAGAAAACATGCAAACCTTGGGTTCTAAAATCAAATCTTGAAGCGGTAGACCAGATTTTCTTGTTTCGTGCTTGTTTCCAAAATAATGAATTTTCAGTACTTTTGCCCGAGGAGTTGTTATACATGTTTAAGGGCGTTATATCAACGGAAGATGGGGATAAAACTTATAGGCGCATGTCCTGGGACATTTCGAGCCAAAAATTGGAGAACAAATTTTTTCATCAAAAATTGACATTTTCAACAGGTCCGTACCTGTAAGAAATTGTGAAAAAACCCACTTTTGCCCCAAGAGTTGTCTGCCCCTGTTCTGCATGTTTTTGGGCGTTATATCAATGGAAGATAGCGATAAAACCTATGTGCGCATGTCCTGTGACATTTTGAGTCAAAAACTGGAAAACAAAATTTTTCTTCAAAAATTGACATTTTCAGTACCTGTAAGAAATTGTGAAAAAAGCCCTTTTTCTAGCAAAAAACTGACCATCGCAAAACTTGTCACATGATGCACCAGTTTGTTTGTGGGGTCAAGTCGGTCAAGAAAACATGCAAACCTTGGGTTCTAAAATCAAATCTTGAAGCGGTAGACCAGATTTTCTTGTTTCGTGCTTGTTTCCAAAATAATGAATTTTCAGTACTTTTGCCCGAGGAGTTGTTATACATGTTTTTTTGGAAGATGGCGATAAAACCTATGTTCGCATGTCCTGTGTCATTTTGAGCCAAAAACTGGAGAACAAAATCTTTCTTTAAAAATTGACCTTTTCTGCATACCGCCACCTGTTTGCCAAATTTTTTTTATGAGCAGAAGTGGTGCAAAATGCTACTTCTCTGGTCTCAATAACTGTAATTTTTTCTGGCGATGAGGGGTGCTGCGCCCCCTTCAAACCCCAGCAACAAAGGGGGGCATATTTATTGGAGAAGGCACGCGAAAAAAAAGGGGGCATTTTTGGGAAAACTTTTCTAAAGTGAAAATCACTAAATTCGGTCTTTAATGGCCATTTACAAGCAGGAGGGGTCCAGACATGTAAAAATAATGATGAGTTTGTAAAGAGACGTTCAAAGGGTGTCCGCATTATAATCTCGTACATTATCTATATCAATAATTTTCAGGTTAGTTTAGGCTTGCTAGTTATAAATAGACTTGTAAAAATGAGAGAATTAAAATCATAATTACTCTACAATTAAATGTTTCCAATGGCTTAAAATGCATTCAATGGATTCTTATTCATTGTGAAATATGTACTACACAAATTTTAATATTTTCTCAAATCATATCAGGGGTGTAGAATTCCAATTATTTTCTATATTAAAGTGAATTTAAAAAAGCTACTTTTTCTGAATCAAAATGCACTGGTCCAGAGGTTTAATACTAAAAAAGAATTATAGTGAGCTTTGATCTACATGTATAATAATAAGGATATTTAATTAATATGACTAATTAATGAATAAATGAAATACACATAGTTCAATGCTGAATATGATTGAAACGGCGCTTTTGAACATATTTTCAATATGAAAAAAGCGCTTCACAAATGTGGTTTATAATAATAATAACATTACCATTATCAAGTATTGCTACGTCCATTTACTTACACCTAAAAAGTATTACTAGTCCACGGACAAGTGGGCTGAAAATATTAACTTGTCTGCACACATTTATGTACGAGTCGGACAAGTTGGATAAAGCATATAGGAATGCCACACCCCTGAAAATAGCCACATGCCATCACAAGTGAGTGATTTTTACACCTGCAGTCACAATACACTGAAAGTTGACAATTAGCGCCCAGTTTTCAAAGGATATTTTAATGCATTTTTATCATGAGTAGCCTTTACAAAAAACAACTGTTTTGATCTAACCTCATGAAATGTATCATGACCCTTATTGTATTGCATCTTGACCGAAGATACACAGACCTGCACATCAGTTAGTCAATATTTTTACAGGTAACCTAAACAAATATATTTTCTGAAGACAAGGAACTTACCTAGTACTGCCTCCAAATTTTAATACATAGTCAACATGCATTCTGTGATATTTCTGTGAAGGAACTTTGTTCTTGTTTACCCATGTACCATGTGTGCTATCTAAATCATACAAATACCATCCAGCAGGGTATAGGTCAGAGCTTCCATTAGAGTATTGAACAACAGCATGGTGACGTGAGAGAGATGGATGCTCCATAGGAATATCGCAGGATGGTAACCGACCAATCACATGATAAGCCTTCTTTGTTAAATCAATGTTTTCAACGACTGAGCCATTCTTGATGATTTCAAAACTAAATTTATCCTCACATAAACCACTCCATGGTGGTTCTCTGTATGGTATAGAAGACTGAGCAAGTTTTAACTGTTCAGCAGGAGACAAACTTTGAATTTTTTTAGAAGTAGATGCTTGAATTTTAACAGAGTCATCTTTAGTTTGTTTGTTCTCAATTGATTCTAAATTTAATTCTTCCTTTTCTAATTGTACACTTTCTTGACTTGCTGAAGATTTTTCAGGCTCTGAGTCTGACTTCTTGCTTAGAGATTTAATTAGCATTGGAGGACTCTTGAAGGCCTCTGAAGTGTTGGGACTTGATTGTACTTTCTTCTTACTAGGTATAACAAAACTTGGAGTCTTAAATGTTCCAGTTTCAACACTAGAGGCATTATTAGATGTCTCTGATTCAGTGTCCATTGTTTCCACCTTATCTTCTGTTCCTTTAGGTGTAGCATCCATCATGGAAATTATTCTAACTGGAATATACAAAAAAGACATGACACATACATAATGTTAATTCAAAGACTTAGAAACTATTCACCCTACAGGAAATAAAATCTTGTTTTCCAGGGTGGTAGGTGAGACACAACTAACAGTATTTATAGGCTGTCCGAATAATTTATACAATAACCACAATCTTAAACTAGCATGACTTAGGCAACGCCTAAAAGGGAGCTGTACAAAGCTCTACTTATATGCATGTGAATATCTTATTCTATCAAAGGGACATGTTCAAAAAGCTAGGAGAGATTACTGCATAAGAAGTAACTGAATTCAGAACTAATCTGACAGCATCTCATGCCTTGATGCCATTTTGAATCATCTAAAGTAAATTGGGAGAATAAAAACCTTATGCCCTGACTAGGGAATCAAACCTGGTTCTCCCAGGCAGCATGTTCAGTGACTTTTTTTAGAGTGGGTATTGTACCCACCAATGTTGAAAAATGTGGGTATGAGGACATAAAAGTGGGTACACCAGTTTAAATAGCAAGACGATTTCTACCCTATTCTGTCCCTAGTCACATCCGTCTTTACACGATTCGTCCTAAAACAAACTTAGTTTCGTCAAATCCAGGTCATCTTTAACTTTACCCCACATTAGTTTATGATAAACAGTCCAGATAAACACAACTTCAGCTAATGGCAAGTGAAAATCTTGTAATCTAGCGGCCTTTTTAGGCTTTATTTTTTTTGTAAGTGAATCTGGTGCTCGATCGTGTTCGTGTGCAATACTTGTCGACAACAAATCACTATTTTTCAGTGTTTCTTCATCGTTAGTACGCAAATCTCATCATATCATTAAAGTTTAAATTAACGCTATTTTAACACAGCAATACAATCCGTTAAAGTCCTTTGTTTTGACATAATTATTGGTACGAATCATCGCGTCGTCAACGCTTAAGAGCAGTAGACTATCGACGCCATGATTCTTTATTAGCGATGAAAACAAAAACAATCCGCTCAGCGTTGCTGACGTCATTTGGGTGAAGGCTAATTGCCAGTAAACACGTAATAAGCTTAACAGAGTTACTGTTCGTTACATTGTGATATATTTCGACCCAGTAGGGTCTGAATATTCGCGTGAATTTTACTTTTTTGGCATGAAATACGCGGATTTTTGCGTGATTGAACATGCTGCTCCCGGGTGGTAGGCGAAACACTCAACCGTGTCGGTAAAGGGTTAACCCAATAGCAAGGCTGTTGAACGTGACTATATAGTCACCTACAGTCACCACACTCTTCTCTTTACTTTCCATAGAGCTGGCCTGGCTCTCAGTAAACAAACCGTCCATGCAGAGGCCTCACATAGGTTCGTCAACCACTTCTTACACCGTAAAAGTAAATTGGGAGAATAAAAATCATACACCCTGACTGGGAATTGCACATGGTTTTCCTGGGAGGTGGTGAGACATTCAACGCCTCCTTAAAGAGTTAAACCAACAGCAAGGCTGTTGGAAAATGACTATTTAATAACCTATGATCACCAAAATCTTTTTTCTGATAAAAAGTAGAAGATAAAGATTTCATGATAATTATTATTTTAAGACAGAGACTCTGTCAGAGTTGATTCATACTTTAAATGACGCCCTGTAACATCAAGTAACTCTTCTATAATAATGAACACCCTGTGCGACGTCCGCCAAACAAATGGTGAGTTGGTTAGTATTTCTGATGTTCATAAAAATAACCCTTTGAATGAGGAAAGGAAAGCGTGAAACAACAAAATATCTTTAAATAATAACTTAGGATAAGCATTGTAAAAATAAAGGATTTGCACATTTTGCTCCATTATTAATGGACCAAAATGTGCAAAGGCATTAAAATTCATTGTTCGAACTGTGACAAAATGAAAGTAAATGATTATCTACTGTTTGAACAAGCAGTTTTAAAAAGCTTTCATATTCTAATAATTGATATAATACTGTTCTGAGTATAAAAACCAGTTCAGTTCACCGGTACGAGAATAAAATTCCCTACGTTGTCCGAATTACGAGCTCGCGAAAATGGATGACAATTCGAATTAATTGCTGATAACGCGACTTTAAATGGTTGTCAGTCGTATCACATAACAGAAATACTATCAAATGTTTCAATTCTGACCTTCTATCAAATATTCTTACAAATTATAGGCTTTAAATTGCAAGAAATGCTACTTTAAGACGACAACAAGCGTATTGTATCAATCGCTTAAAACCCAATCAACGAGGGGACGATCAGTCTAGTTAATCATTGCATTGCTTAGGCTCCGCCTACATAACTTTTGTGGCAGGAAATCCTTTTCGAGCGACTGTTAACTTTGCAAATAGCTCTAAAAATGACTGTATTTGGGTACTGTTGTTTTGAATGAGTGTGTAAAAAGCATAGTTTAACATTTTTATGTCTTTCTGATTGTATACTTGATTTTGTTTTCCGTAAATTACCATTTAAATACATTTGAGAAAAGGAATTTATAAGAGTAGATCAAGGACCCTATAATAAAGGGTCCTTGAGTAGATATAGAATTTAGATGTAAACAAAATGAAATAGTGAAAAATATGCAAACCTCCTAACTACAGCAGCAAATTCTCAGTTTTATAGAAAATACATTTTGCCCTAGGATTTTCATTTATTATCACATAGCTGATAATTTGTCTCAATCAGAACTGAAAAAAAACGTGACTCTAGTTTAGCCGAAATACGCTCTACAGTATATGTTAGAACCGAAAAATCCTTCAATGTTATGTTTGTAAAAGGATAACCAAAAAACCCTGATACATGTACTTAAACAACTAAAAGTTCCTAATTTAATATCTCTCATAATTATTATGTAGCCGAAACTTTCGGTATGATCTAGATTCAAGTCTTAGAACCGAAACAACATTGAAAGATAGTTACCTAGCAACACATTGTAAAGGTCATATAACGGCGTCAAGCGCACCTTCTGCTTCTGTTTCTGCCTTTTAATGGCCACCATCAACAAGTTGATTATTATGCCATTTTGGGGATAAGCGCCGAGATTAAAAGAATAGAGTTAAAAAGTTGAAGTATATACAGGTTAAAAACAAGAATTACTTTTTTGACAAAGAGTTGGGACACAGTTTTGAAGGCCTCAAGTGACCCTGTCGACACAGCATCGGGTGGTAGCTTGTTCCACTGTCGAATGCTTAAAGGAAAAAATGACTCCTTCCTGTAATCGTTTCTACACTGCGGGATTTTAAAAGCAAGCTCATGTCCATACCGAGTACGTTTGTTATTTGGAATTAAACGTGAGTCTTTATCACTGATAAACACTAGATTTCTATCTATTTTGTATAACATAGTGAGTCTAGCATCGCGTCTACGGTCTTCCAATGAACGCCACTGCAGTTGTTGGATCATGTCTGACACACTTGACCTATTTCCATGTTTATTGTAACATACCTAGCTGCACGTCTTTGTACTTGCTCGATCCTGTTAGTGTCTTTGACCTGGTACGGATCCCAGACTGTGCTGGCGTATTCAACAGTAGGTATCACTAAACCTAGCTTTCCTGAATCTTTTTCTGTAACTAGTACTCCACTTGTTATGTTGTTGTTGTTGTTTTTAAACTACTATGAGCACTTTATTGATCACTAATTCTTAGTTTTATATAAGTCTTCAGTTGATGTTTTTATATTTTATCATTTCTTAATCTTTTTCATTTTTCATTTTCGTTTTTATTTAAGCTCGTATTTCTTATTATGCATGTGATTGTGATGCGCTTTTGAACATATATTCTATGTGAAAAGAGCGCTATACAAATCCGGTATATAATAATAATAATAATAATAATAATAATAATAATAATAATAATAATAATAATAATAATAATAATAATAATAATAATCACCTACCCTTCAACAAGGCCGGAAACTACTCTATATACCTTATTAATGTAATGTAGTAAAAATGACAATATTGTCAAATGTTCATGGAAGGGTAAACCCTCCTCGGATGGGTTCGAACCCGTATCCTCTTCGGGACACTAGATTTGAAATCCAGGCGCGCTACCAACTTCGCTACCGACCTGGGTTGAAAGATTGATACTAACATATCAAAATTGTTCAAATGTTATTTAAAAATATGTACATATGCAATCATTTTTTCAGTTTAACAACTCTATGCCAATTAAAAAATATTTTTTTTCCGATTATTTCTTTATCCGTTTTTTCGGGGCCAAGTGTCAACACGTGGAGCGCTTAGTAACGTTGTTCAAAGTCACTTGTAAACTATATACCGCGGTATAAATTCTTTCTTTGTTACTCTTCTGTTAAATCGGGTGAACAATCCTGGACCTAGAGATCTGAACAGTGGACATTGAGTAGGTCTACTGACTGTCGTCTTTGAACTGTAACATTTTGTAAGTTGTATAGAAACATATACTAAACCTCCAAATCAAGCTACCAAGCATAACAAACGTATGGCCCACAAACGCAAGCAAGCACGCAATTTGTTAATAATTACTACAATAACATTTCAGCCATACGTTAGACTGGGGCGTAGCAAGTTTTTTTTATTTGTAGAACCATACAAGGGGTTCCTAGGGGCGGTTGCACTTTGGTAAGGTGATCGATGGGACAAAGCCCCCCACAGAAGCCGGAAACAAATATAGATTAAAAACCGCAAAATGTACGTTCCAAATTTAGTGGAGTTTTTCCATGGACAATCATCAAAACAAAAGATATAAACTATTCTATGCAAACTTTACTGGGCACGGTAAACAGTGCATAAGACATGAAAACAACCCAGAGAAATGGAATATAGGCCCTACATATGCATTTACGCAAAAAATATCATTATTCCCTAAGAGGCAAAATTTTGATAAAACATTTGATTAGACCATACCGCTTAAACCAACTACCACCACACTCCTCTCGTTTTTAGTGCATTTTTGAAACTTTTAAAAATGTCATTTTGACCAACTTGTAGGACCGGGACTACGTACATGGCCTTATTCGTAGTTACGCCATTGTCAGATAGCGTACAAGATGCGTTTATAAGCATCATATTACTTAGCACAATATAATCTGCAAATAGTGTGTGGCATTTCTGCTACGATTAAAAAGTCATATGTGGCCGACACCCTCCTGATTCATCAAAGACATTGTATACATCACTGGGTCAGACTCAGAGTCCTTAAACTCGGTAAATACGCGAACTTATACTTTAATATTAATACATGTATAAATTTATCAACAAACTCATTAAAAATCGGTCCCGTATGTCGTGAACGAGTTATAACTATACTTTCCTTATAATATTCATAAACAAATGTATAAGGTACATATAGTGTACATGTATACAAGGGGGGCTATACTTAGAGACATACGCATTATTTTATGATCTTAAGTAATGGGCTCTAGTGCAAGTGATATAAATGTAGTGGATCGGGTAGTAGCGTCGCCTTAGAGATAAGGCACAATGCAAAACTCGAGAGGTGAGATTCAAACCTGTGTCGATAGCGCAGTTAGTAGCGCACCTGGATTTTCGAATCTAGGGTCCCGAAGGGGGTACGGGTTCGAATTCCACCAGGGGAATTCATACCCTTCCATGACTTTTTGACAATAAAGTCAAATTTTCTCCATTATTAAGGTATATGGAGAAGTTTCCGGCCTTGTGAAATGGTAGGCGATTACTGGGTATGGACAAGGGTCCAGGAAAGCTAGATCAGGTGCGCTGGACGCCGTAAAATAACCTACAATGTGTTGACTCGGCGTTAAGCCCAGTATAAAATAACAGTTGAGATTCGATAAATAAATCATCTCAACAATAGTCCTGAGACACGATTCCGTATTCTCCCGGAGACACGTGACCGCCTGAAGTATGATAATGATATATGCGGGCTGAAGAAGAGCACTCCATTCGTTTTATACAATATGGTTGCATGAATAACACTCATAATTCTACGAGGTCAGCGAGAAATAATAACAAAGTTATTATTTTTTTCAGTGCATTAGATGAGATCACGTGACCGCCATTTTATTGGTGAAGAGTCACATCCCGGGGTCTGCACCAAATACATCTTTATGGAGGAGAAGATATCTGGTTAATTCTAAAAATATTACAAATTATCTGGATTGAATATCAATTGAACTGATATAAAGTCGACCGCTCTGAGTATCGCCCGATAAAAATATTCCGGTGCACACGGTAGTTAACTTCAATCGGTACATTTGTCCTACACTCGTAGTCAAAAAAGGATTGAGTAAGGTTAGTTTCACTTATCAATTCGAATAATTTACCCCACTGATGCACACAAAAATATAGGTTTTATGTACATGTTTATGGAAAGCCTTGACTGTCTTATACGTACATGCATTAACGAACGTTGTTGTGTGAAAGTAGCATTATATTCGGTAGTTTGTTCCTCTTTTATAATGAACAAACTACCGAATATAATGATTTAACCACCGAGTATAATAAAGATTGCACCTTACGTAATGGATA
This sequence comes from Mactra quadrangularis, assembly GCA_025267735.1. Classification (NCBI taxonomy): domain Eukaryota; kingdom Metazoa; phylum Mollusca; class Bivalvia; order Venerida; family Mactridae; genus Mactra; species Mactra quadrangularis. Next base: position 41,980,975 of record CM046299.1, on the reverse strand, counting down.
AACCACCGAATAAAATGAAGAATGCATCTAACGTAATGGATAAACCACCGAATATAAGGAAGAATGCACCTAACGTAATGGATAAACCACCGAATATAATGAAGAATGCACCTCACGTAATGGATAAACCACTGAATATAATGAAGAATTCACCTTACGTAATGGATAAACCACAAATATAATGAAGAAAACATCTTACGTAATGGATAAACCATCGAATATAATGAAGAATGAACTTTTGTTATGGATAAATCACCAAATATAATGAAACCACTCAATTTAATGAACAAATTACATGTGCTTGATATAATGCTACATTGTATTTCAATATTATGGAGAACATACCATCTTCTTATTAAAATGAGTGACATCTTTGGGTAAAGATATGTGCTCTGCAAAAGAAACACAACTAAGCTTCAATTGACAATTGGCTACATGTATACCCGGAATTCAAATCTTGATAGCCTCTGTCACTCAACTTAATACGGAGATGGCATGTTCTTGGCTACATAATTTATATGCAAGAATTACGTAATCTGACATTGAAACCATTACTAAAAACTGGCAATCGATCAATTACTCAAAAACTAGCAAGTAAACAAATACATAAAACTGACAATCAAACAAATACATAAAACTGGCAATCGAGCAGATACGTAAAACTGGCAATCGAATAAATACTCAAAACTGGCAATCAAACAAATACTCAAAACTGGCAATCGAATAAATACTCAAAACTGGCAATCAGACAAATACTTAATAACTGGCAATCTGACAAATACTAAAAAACGGGCAATTAAACAAATACTCAAAAACTGGCAATCAATCAAATACGTAAAAACTGGCAATCGAACAATATAATCGGAGTTTTTGTCGCTCTATCCTATCCCAACCCAAGTTGACATATTCAGTATAAACAAGTGATTTGTCATCAATGTCGGATCAACTCGATTAAATATTCAATGTTGATGGTGGTAAGATGAAAGATGGCTCGCTTGATTACGCGCAAAATCTTCACCAGACGACATTTAACAATCAAGAATCCCATTTGACGACTCTCATCAGCTAATCCTATGAATAGAACATGTTCTTCAAAAGCGACCAAGCAGAAAATCGTAATTTTATTACTAAAGTTGACGCTTCTATAGAATAATTCACATGAAATTGAAAAATACTGAGGGTAATATATCGGTAATGTAATTTGTGTGGTGTATTTGTAAACCGCAATAAGATATCGATATGTTTAGAGTGAAATTTGACTTTTTGATGAAAAGATGAATTACAACATTCATTAAAAAGATATGTTCTTCTTTTGTAGACTAATTCCTGGCTAAAAAACTGACGACTTTCAAAATAAGAAAGTTATCTCAATTTAACCAATTGACTTAATTTTTCGCTAGGGTTAATCACTTAAAGTAAGCCGGCACAGGTGGGAAGCTCATTCATAAATTTCATCAGCTAATTTTGTGACTTTTATCGACAATTACCAACTGAAGTCATTGAACGAAACACTTTTTTGGGGTGGACCAATTCACATTTACCGATTAACAAAGTAACAAACAAAATCTTCCAAGCGATTTCAAAAGTAGCGCAAGTAAGTTTTTTAAGATTGATTGAAATTGTGTCACATGGTTTTATAAGACTTAATTATAGTGAAATAATTGCTTGCAATGTGCATGATAATGTTTATCGTACATTTCATGTGTCAAAGAGCATTTGGTGGGCACTGTAATACAAATCTACAAATTCAACACCATTTTAAACGTAAACACTACGTTGATAATATGGTATTAGCAAGAAAACAGTAAGTTACAGGTCGTTCATGTATTGCGTATATAAACATGGCCTGCTCCATCAAAACCCAATATTTGGGGATGAAATAAAGGGCTGAGTGAAGCACAATTGTAACTCCCTTTATTTTCAAACGAAGTTACAATAGTGTTTCATTCTGTCCTAATTCAAACATATCTTATCAATATATTATCATATATAATTCAAACTAAACAGATGAATATGAGAACTACTTATATTAAATGTTGAATGCCATACTTGTCTGTATAAATCAGTAAAATGATGTACGTGCACCGTACGGGCGCCGTGCGATCAAGCTCCGCAAGGACCCGTACAAACTCTTGCGTACCCGTACGTACTGTTACGTTTTTACCAGGGTCTGTGAGATGAGCCCAGGATACACGTATCAGTTTCAAAGTCAAATCGTAAACACAATCGTGGCCGAGTATGAATTAAACTTACAAATATTCCAGCTACGGATCCGTATGGGTGTGTTGTTTTGTGCCATGTGCGTACCGTCACCTTAGCACACAAGGCTTCCCACGGCCTACGGCTGTCTGCACGTACGGGTCCGCAACAAGCCACGATTTTATGGGACTGAGGCATAATTAACACTCTTGGCCAAGTAAACAACTTGTATATCTCCTATCAAATACATGGACACTAAAACTGAATGCAACAATACATTAAACTATGTGTCACGTGGTATGTGGTAAGCTTTAATTAATACAAGAATAGACATCAATGCTGTCTGCCTATTTATATCGTATGAATTAATCGTCTTTGGAAATTGGCCAAATATGGGAAGAAGGCGTCTCGATTAACATTGCACGGACCGGTGACGCGGATTATATCTGGTAAAAGTATGTGGTAGAGCGAGTGTCGCTGGGTAATGGCATGCAGTTGCCCCAGAGTCACGATTGTCGCTTGAACACAATGGATTCTCTGCCTGACGATTGCCAAGGTGAGTGATAAACACTTAACTTGTATGAATTAACTTGAAGTGACAATTTTTATCAAATGGTAACCTAGCAAACATCAAGTGTCTGTACAAAATTTGAACTTTTGAACATGATTTTTAGTATCGGCGTTAGCATTTTTATACATGAAGTTTGTCCGGTTGGACATATGTTTATTCTGAGGTGTTTTTTTATTTACAAATGATTCGGATATTTTGTGTTATTACTAATTTTGGATATTTGTTACTTCTTGTCAATTAGATAACCAAAAATGTATATATTCATTAAAACGGACGCGAAAGTAAGTAAAATATTATAAAAATTGTATGTATATAGCTTTATTTGATGTGCGGTGAATACCTTTATTTTGTAATATTGCCATCACTATTGTTGTAAATGTTTACAAAACTTGATTTAAGCAAGCACAACCCATTCTCGTTCCCAGAGTCTAGTAGAAACCTCAATACTAGCTATTGAGAATCCTACTAGACTCTGGGTACGAGAATGGCACAACCTCGAAAATTTGTTTTTTAAGGAGCTTGAAATGTTTGGGGAAAATAATTCAGTTTTATACGATTGAACGTTGAGAAATATGTCCGGATTTATGACGATGGCTTTCATTTTATAATTTCTTATATCATTACGTATTAATTCGAAGGGTAAATATAACAAAGGTGGCGTTTTTTTCTAAAATGGGAAAAGGTTTTGTATTCTTCTCATTTTGAATGGACTCATCGCCCAAGGTCCATGAATTTTATTTTTGTGATGAATGCAAATGCGAGCGTCGTGGTAGTGTCTTGGATGGACCGTGTCGGTCGCCTTTGGATAAAATATTGCTCCGTGAAAGTCACCAAAACCATTCCTGTACCCAAAGTTTTCAAAGACCTCGATCTCAGAGACTTTTGATAACCTGTGAGCACGAGAATGCACCGATACTAGTGGGATATTAAATTTATTTCACTCGTTTAAATATACATGTAGAATACACAATGACGGTACATGTTTAGTTTTAATGATTTAAGCATCCTCGACAGCGATGATGAGAGCGAAAATGGTCAAATAAGCTAAATGACTATTCCAGCAAACCAATTTTACTTAAATGACCCAACAATGTATGTATTAATTATACTTATTTAAAAAAACCAGTTCATATTCATGAGAAATGTTTATTTCCAGCATGAGGGCAATGATAAATCGTTTCTATCCAATCAGTGCTATGTTTATATTTCAATGATTTTATTTTATTATCATATGTATACACTTTTTAATGATATTTCCCAAGTATACTTCATCTTACATGTATTTGTAGTGTTTAATTTTGAATAATTTATTTGAAATTTTATTTTGGTCATTATACAAATCACTTTAACAAAATTGTGAAATGAGCATACCTTGTATTATAAAACAAACACAAGAAAGATTGAAGTTTCAATTGTCAAAACAAATTAGTAATAAACAAGTTGACAGTTCCTGTGAAGGTTTTCACTCGTAAGTCAAAATTATCTGAGGGTAGAATCCCCAAATTATTCCACAGAACTATTCTAAAAAAATGGTATTTAATTATAAATTATATTGTTAATGTTTTTGGTATTAATTGTAAACTCTTTTCCTTATGTTTTCACCATGTCAGATTTGTAAATTACATGAACTATTATTTTTAATAAAATTGTAATGTTTACTTTGAAATCTCTGCAAAAATGATTATTACTCATGACCTTAGTATCTTACTCGATTCAAATTGTGTGCGCAGGATTTGGAGCAAACGGTCAAAAACTCACAGGATGAAAATGGAATATTTAGAGAAAAGAAAGGTGGTACATGGTGTATCATAATATCTGTCCTTAATTCAAACATTAATAGCTATAACATGTATCAGAATATTTAAAATTTAAGAATGACAAATCATTGTACATGGAATTACTTTTATTTTGATATATAACACATGAGCCATACTAATTAGAAATTAATTAACCCGGCATACCGGTATATTGCAATACGCGGCTGCAGCAATTATACGTACCGTGGTACGATTTAAATGTACCGGTATTTGGCGATATTTTTTATTTCATCATAAAATTCTTCCCTTTGCAAAAACAGTAGTGAAATGTCAGTTTTTTCATTGTTCATTCCATCTAACCTGAAGTTGCAAGAATTTAACCGATTGGGGCGAGTCTCAGTCCTAAATGACCGTAAATACTTTAAGAGGCTAGATTCTATCAGTAATTGCATGTAAGATTTGCAATTTTTACAGTAGAGGTACAACGAATCTAAAAGCCCGCAATATATCGTGGTACGTATCGCGATACGATGACAGCTTATTGCAATATACCGCGGTACGCTTCTGGCATATCGTGACAGCCCTATTGTTTACCTTATTAGTTGTTGTTGTAAATCACGTGACTATAGCCCCTTGAATAATATAAGTCATTTATTTATCGTGTACAACCTTTAATATTTACTTATGTATATTTCTAACTGAATTATATTGCATGAAATCGGTATCTGTTTACATGAACTTTTTTTTTTTTTTCAAAAATTCATTGGTATCTTTTATCTTTGATTTTCGTGCAAATAGAAATATATACATGTATATAGTTAATAATTTATTTTCAAGATATTAGGCCATTGGCCTTTGGATCTATGCTTGTAAGTTTAATTGTAGGGATGTTGTTTGACCAATAGCACTGTTTGTGCTGATATCAATTAATTAATTTACTAAATTGCAACTTGCACCAGACTATTCTAAAGCCGCGTACCAATTTAAAAACTTTTCCTCGTATATCATAGTAGACTGAGTAGAAACAGCAAAAACGTGAAACAAAATACGTACTAGGTAATCATAAATTATTGTCATAGTCTTGAGAATCTTCGGCCTTTTCGAAAAATAAAATAAAAACGCCAGTAGAAATTTGCCAGTTTTTTTTCCATCAAAGACCCCGGGCTCATGTACACATTTGAAAATAAATGTTATAAACGCTTATAAAACATTGTACATGTATATCCTTGTCTTAGAATCGGGACTTCTTCGACATCCACGCAATAAATGTCATGAACGCTTGAAGCATGGACTTTTTAAACTTTTACTTTCATATCTCTTTCGTTACACAAATGGTACAAATCATTTGATAAGAAATATACTCTTTATTTCCCCCTTTGGTGATTTGTATATGAAGCTACAAATATAATATCAACATACACATGTAAAAATACATTTAACATACATGCAAAAGTACAAATACTTTGTATATAAAATGATTAGATATATAATGATAATAAATAAACATCCACACGAAAAAGAAATGGTGATGTAAAATATTATTGTTGATGTGACTAAATGTAATGTCTGAGTGCACAAATTTCTGTTATTATTGGTTCTAGCTTATTAATGATATTTAGAACTTAAACAAAACTTCAGTTGCATTCATTGTCTTCTTTAATTCGTAAGTGTTACGTTTTGTAGATTAATATTTCATGATCTTAGTTTTTATATAATACTTACATGTATTTTGCTTGTCTACATGAATGCATTTCCTTTCTTACTCTCCATTCCCTGTTTAATACCTGTTTATATACACATGTTCATGTTTTTAGTAAATGTTCTGTCATGTATATTCATTGTAAATATTTTTCTTTATTTATTTCATATTGTATATACTTTAATAAGGGACTTTAGTCAGTTATTTCTCCTTGTATACTCTACTACAAATAGGTAGGTCCAATTAGTTGGATTACTCGGATTTTACCCTTACTTTTCAATGTCAATTTGCCAAAATTAATAATCTTTAATGACTTTTTTGTTAACCATTTAATTTGTTTGAAATTCAAGCTAAGTATTTTTATGGTAAAGAACTATCTAAATTTCATCACTTCTGTTAAAATCTTCATTAACAAGAAAGATATTTGATGAAATATTTTGTTATCCTTACATAGGACTTCAATGATAAAATCCGAAGATTCCAACTAATAGGACCTACTTACCAATTGGATTGCTTCAGATTTTATCAGGGAAAGATAACTGACTAAAGTCCCTAATTGTAAAATACTGTCTATAAGTTTTTCTTGGCGATGAACTTAACTTAAGCTAGTATAATATTTTAATTTGACTTGATCTGACTTAAAGATATGACCAAGGTCAAATACTCCTAAAATAATTGCTGTAACCAAATTAGTAAATATAATGTCCTTCATGGTCAATTCTAGTCACAAACATCGAACCGGTTACAAATATCGTACATTAGCCATCAATGCCCAGTTGAGATATGATACAAAATAATTAACATTTAGCCAAATTTAATTTTAATTTGACCAAACTTATACCAAACATATTTTAAAAAGTATAAATTTACATACATATATCTAATAATATACATTTTGTATAATCGAAAAAATATTATAAAAAATAATTACACGTATTATGTAAAGATTGAGTTAAACAAAATTAAATGCACTCAGTGAGTTCAGTTTTTTACTAAACAAAAAGGGGTTAAGAAAAATATCAACAAAAGCTACAGTCAAAAGCACAAACCTGTCACACAGCAAAGCGTAAAAAAGGGAATATTCTTAGAATTAAAAAATATTATACATTGAATAAGAGATACCACAAACAAATTATTGTAACAAGAACCTGATGGGGTTTCTGCCTCGGAACGGACCGTGGCAAAATAATAGCCACTGGGGTTTTAAACCAAGTTCTGGGTTGCACCAACCTCACACTTGATCAAACAGGTTTAAGAACAAGCAATTACAAATTGTCTTGATGGAAAAAATCATCCAACCCATTACTGGACATTTTTGCAAGCAAAATCACACTTGCAAACAAATTTAATGTACGGCATATTTTGATTAATCTATCAGTACATGTAATAAGTTTATAAATGTATATAAATACATGTATACCCTTCAACAAATAGGTATTCGATTACTTGTTTGTGTCGATCGTTCTAAAAAATTTTACATTTCAACAAGTGTTAATGTGTGACTCACATTTAATTCTCTCATTTACCTTAAATTACCATATTTGACTTTTCTCCTATGCCTAATTTGCATATCTTTGGTCCGTAAATGGTTTTTATACAGGTTTACAAATCGTTATTTGATGGCATTTATCCGCTACCGTGAGTGTTGCCTGGCAACCATGTCCATTGAGCTGAGAATGCTGGTTATATGCCGCAATAAATTCGATCTAAACTATAAAATTTATACTATGTGAAAGTACAATGTATAATGTTATTTTTGGATTATGTGCTTAAAACTAGAATTTTGATTTCGATTGATTTTTTACAACATTGAATGTATTGTCGCATTTTCTCATAAAATTAATTCATTATGCGAAGGCCGTAAACATCGAGAAGTTACTTGCTCTTTTATTATTTATGAATCTACACAATTGTAGAATACAAACTTACTAGTAATATCATTTATAACTATTCATTGATATATCTTTGACATTCGAACCTTCTAAATTAATTGAAGTTTGACAAATCCACAGAGCAGCATACACATCCCACTATAATAATATGCTTTTTCCTAATGTATATTTTGGGGAATCATTTGACTATGCATCTATAATCACCAGACTAAAGAATGGAACATGAAGTCTGAATAAATTGGCTTTCATGCCAGCGATATACACTATGCTCTTTATTTTTGTGAAAATGTGTTCTATAAGCCATTGGTTAAAAAAGAACCTTTACACAAATTTTTCATGAAAGCCAGCAAGGTGTCAAATGCAAATTTGATTCATCATGATATTGCCATTATTTAAATAGATTCAACAATATAGACATAGACATAATTTTATTGCAAAAAAGACATTTGTCCATTGGCAATACAAACATGCAATATACATATAATATATCTACGTCAAGAAATAAGATAGCTTATTTTCATTTTCGGATTTACTCCGACATTACTGTTTTCAATAAGTAGTATTGTACTTTCTCTATTGCATTATCTGTATTGTATTTGTTTTGTATTTTGTACTGTATTTGTATTGTATTTATTTATATTTTGTATATACATGTATGTCACGTTTGCTCATATCGTTTCCTGCAATGAAGGCATGAAATTGCCAATTTGCAAGTAAAGATAAACATGTGTTTTTCATATTTTTGATACAGATTGGCTGGAGCGATGTCTCTCAAATGACCAAACACGTACCGTGACAGACGAGGAAAACAATGATAATGAAACTATTCAACATACTGAAAGTACGCCGGAGGAACGTAAAGGTAATACACTTGATGTATTGTCAACCTTTTGTAACCATTTTGGTTACTTGAGCCGTATGTTCCCATATGACTTTTTTATTGCATGTGTATTACCACAAGTCTGTCATGCAGTCGATACATCAGTTGATAATTATTGCTTATTAAGTTAACAAACGATCCGATACGCTTGACTATTCTAGACATTGATGCACTTTTTACCATTTGCTGTAGTGTACAATGTAGTTTCGATAAGCTTGTTCGGCTATTCTCTTACCTAGAGGTTATCAAGATTCTCTATCAAACCTCTGGATTGCGGCATGAAACTTTGAACTATAAAATGCAAATTTTACTTTACTTATTTTATCTGTTTATTTTAGGTACTTATACCAAGCTGAGATCAGCATCTAAGCCTCATTCTACACCACTTACTCTAAAATGGTAAGTACAATTGTATGAGCATATTTTAATACAGTCTACTTAAGTGCATTACTCTCAACTAAGTTCGAACAGCGGTCAAGTGAATGGTAGGATACACGCCTAGGCGTCTAAGGGGCTAATATTTCCCATGAGCACCATAAGTTCTAAAGCTATAAAAGTAGCTATCTATTATTGCTTCACCACATTCACGTGTATATGTGTAATTGCGAGCTTGGTATTACTCGATTGCATCATTTTTTTGCCATTGTCCATTCCAAATAATAAACCACTTAGGATCTTGTTTTTGCTCTTTTTTATTGTGGCGTCCCATTTGTAAGAAAACATAAAATAACAGATTTTTTGAAATCTTCATATTTGCTTTGTAGCTGTGTGGAAGGTCTTTGATTATTTGGCTTTTTACTCAAACTGATTTTGAAAACGTATTGCTCATATGTCATCTTAACGGCTCTGTATAAAGACATTAAATGAACTAAAATCATTAACACTAGTCGTCTAAAACGTCCCTTTTATATCAAATTTTTGAAATTCATTTAAAAACATCTACCTTTTCCTGTCTGGCTATGTGGAAGGTATGTTTTTTTGGCTGGCGCTGTTCGTAATATGTTAGTTTACACCTAATTTTAGGTTAGAAGAGAATTATGAGATAGCAGAAGGTGTTTGTATACCAAGAAGTACATTATATGTACATTATCTTGACTACTGTGAGAAACATGATACCCAGCCAGTTAATGCTGCAAGTTTTGGTAAGGTGAGTACACTAGATGTCTGTAATATTCCCTATACTATTGTTTAGAAACCACAATGGAAATAAGAATTGAATATCTTTTATGTGCCTTCCATATGTTTTAATATTTTGACATGGATTTTTTATTTTTGTTTGATTTTTGTTTCTTTTCCAAACTCACGTGTTTGTATACTTCTTTACTGTTAAACTCCTCTCTATATTCATATTTTTAAATTATTTTTTTCTTAAGCTACATTCCCATAAACATAAAAATAGCCGTAAGGGCACCGTACGAGCGCCGTGCGACCACGCATCGTAAGGCCCCGTACGAACTCTTGCGTACCCGTACGGACTGTTACGTTTTTACTAGGGTCCGTGCGATGAGCCGTGGATACACGTATCAGCTTTAAAGTAAATTTGATTTGCTTATATATCGTGTTTCATAATTTTAGAACTAGAACTAGTTTCGTACTAACACGAATGTTACTTGTTGTAATCCATAGATCATACGACAACAGTTCCCACAATTAACAACAAGAAGACTTGGAACTAGGGGACAATCAAAGTAAGGTCTTTAATAAATGTATACTTCTGTACAATTGCTAGTCAATATGTTGATATAACAATCTATAAAATAAGTTTTGTATAACTTGTAAGAAAAAAAGGACTAACAATAAAAGTTTTTGGCATTGCCTTTTTAAATTTGTTTTTAAGAATTACATTTCGATTTTACCAATGTGTTGTATATTAAAATGCACAATAGTTCGTTTTTCAATAACGTCTTTCCTCATTATCTCGACTTTGTTGTGACCGTCGAAAAACATTCGAGATAATTAATATTCATGATTATGGCTGCATTTAATAAGGGAGACAATTCTAATGTCTTCAGTAGCCCTATTTGTATTTGCTCTATGTTACATTATGGAAGCTTGATCCAAAGTACCGATAAAAGTGGGATATAATGTTCAGTTTACATAATGTAGATACATACATGAATCACCTCATACCAAGACAGGTTTATTATTAAAGTACAAAAATATACATTGTATATTTAACGAGCTATAACACGATTATCTTTCTAGATATCATTATTATGGTATTGGTGTCAGAGAAAGTTCCAAGTATTATGAAGTCGCTTATTCATCTAAAGGAGTTCAAAGGTGAGCTACTCATTAGTCTAAACTAATTCATTTCCGTTCTTTTGTGAAACAAGTTCTTACAACTTAGATTAATCACTGGAAAGTCTGCTTCCTGATCTCTCAGTACTGAGCTAGTATTAAAGTTTCCTGCTAAAAACAACGGGAAATGCTTGGGATTGGAATCGAACTAACTCGGAGCTGGCTATCAAATGGTTATCAGCTCAACGTCGTAAAAGCTCGGTCACGCTAGTTGTTATGTAAAGATGACGTAAACATAACCTTTATTTGAGGAAGACATCGTTTAAATTTGCGTTCAATTCCATCATCAAAAGTCACTTTCATCATAAATACAAAATGAAAAGCCTACAGATATTTTAAAGTACTTCTGAAGATATAATGATGCTTTACGAACACTTTTAAAACTATTCAAACATACAAATTTTGTTAAATAACGAGAAGTACATGTAAACCTCATATAACATGAAACAACTTTGATTGAAATGTACAATTGTGGAATAAAATGATAACATGTGTATTTTTCAGTTCAGCTGATGGCAAGAAAGACAATACCAAACAGGTATGAGATAGTTTAATAATTTAGAACACATAATCATAGACATAAAGTTACAGATAAATGTTGTAAAACCATAGTGCATTGTTTAATCTTAATAATTCTTTTGTCAACATTCAAGAAATTCCGATGGGTCACGAAGCGGTTTTAATATTTCTAACTACATATGTATGCCTGTTTTATCTCTCCAGATAATTGCATATTCACCAAGATCCAAACTTGGAACTCTATTACCAGAATTTCCTGATATAAAAGATATTCAGCTTCCACAAAATATGGCAGAAGAAAAGGTAAATGCTATAAACATTTTATGTATTTATAGATAATTTTCATCAATGTTTCATTTAAAAGACTCTGTATTTATTGATAGAAATACTTATAGTTATTATAACCACATTGTTATCTCGTTTATATATTGTCAAATTATGATCTATTATTCACAACATGTTAATGGGGAGGACCGTAACTAAGTTAGAGAACTTGCGGTCCAACCCAATTACCTGTATTATTGAAATTTATATGTAAATTGTAATTTGTAAATAGAGATAATAAAATATGTTTCATCAACTAAAACATTAGATATAGCGTCTACTCTAAATTACAAGGTATCAATATTGACATCAGAGTAAAAAAGACTGATGAACCACAAACATTAAATTCCATCTGGTCAAATGTGACACTATTATAAAATAATATGCTCCGTACTACTATAAAATATTTCATATGGCCATTACCTCATTGAATACAAGTGTTTATCTATACTTCTATAGTTCAAATGTCACTTACAACACTCAAGTGCATATGTGTTTGATACGCTTAGTGGTTATTTGGTTAAGCCTGTTTGAACATGTTGTGTTCGAGGAGTAAAAAAGCACCGACAATGCAACAATGCACACAGTGCATACGGGCTCACTGTCGGTTAAAACATTTTGTTAATTACTATGAAATAAATGTTGTTAGAAGCAATAAATCTGAATTGTTATACAATACCATCATTTGGCATATTTGTCGATGTATCTTTTGTTCTTCCGGTAAATATGCAAAAGTTTACAAAAAGTATTAAATAAGAAATTAAGGGTTTGTATTTGGTAAAGTTTATTGCTTCATTTAATCAGAATTTTCTTTTACAGGTTTTCACGTTCCTTATGATGTATAGAACACATTGTCAAAGGATTCTGGATACTGTGATAAGAGCAAACTTTGACGAGGTTAAGTTTTTCAAAATTAAAATAGTCCCTTTTCCGGTGCTATTCTTTCTGTTTGATTTTTTCTTATATTACTGGTATTATTAGCGGTCACAAAAACTTATGTAAAAAAAATTAGATCGAATTCATTTCAAATTTTACCAAACCTACAGTTGTTACTACTCATTGGCACAACTTATTACATTATTTTGAAGTAGTTAAGAGAAACATATAAGTGCAGACTTTCTGGCATTTGTTCTGTCAAACCGTGACTGAATTTAGCGTTAGTCTAAATACAATTTGTTATATATATATATATTGCTGAACATCAAAACGATGTATCTACTATCAGATTCTGACATTAACCTTGTGAAACAATATGCATTGCCAATGCAAAAACGGATTGACAGTTGGCATCTGATATTGAGGAACTTGATGTAATTGAGATTTGCTACTACTGAATGGAAATTCATTACATAAATGTATCCACAATTGTGTATAACCACTTATACAAATTGTTCTATAATTGCAGGTGCAGAACTTCTTGTTACATTTTTGGCAAGGTATGCCAACTCACATCAAATCTATACTAGAATGTAAAACATTAGTGACATTAGTTGGTGTATGTGATTCTATACTATATAAAGCTATTGCTAATGTTCTTATGCCTACGGTATTACAACCTTTACCTGAAAGGTAAGAACATCTTGTTATTCAATATACTTCCACCATAAATAACACAGTGCTTATTGCAAAATCTTGCGAATACTTTAAAGTTCATAAATCATTGTTTTAAAAAGAAAAAAAAAACATTTATTAAGTTAATCCTACTATCAAGACCGTCGAGCTTTTCTAAAAGTAATATTGTTGAATACTGTGTTTACATTTCTGTCACATGACACAAGTTTTATGTGGAATACATTCAGTCTGTTTGTTCTTGGTATATTCCGACTTATATATAACAGTTTTGAGTTTCATCTACCATTTTGGAATGGCGTTATTTGTGCATTATCATTTCAGTCTAACACAAGTGATACGTCAATTCTCTGTACAGCTAGATGAATGGTTACGTCAAGCTTTAGATTCATTACCAGAATGTCTTCAAAGAGTTAAATTTGATTGTAAGTATTACAAGATTCATTCCATGAGGTGAAAACGAAACAGACGTCATTTTAATTTTAGGAATATAGGAAAGTAAGCTTTTCTTTTTCATTTACATAAATGTTGGTAAGGTAGCATGTAATGAGTTCACAAGGCTGGTTCACAACCATAATGTCCTCAGACATCTCAATTAACTAGAATAATATGACATGTATCAGTTAAATTAACATGGCAGTTGTCAAAACACTGAAACTGAGAAGTGAAAAAAATTAATTATCTTGCAATCATCACTAAATTTAAAAGTAACAAAAAGTACAGTCTAAGAATAGCCATAAACTGTTTGTCTGACCATTATGTTTGCCAAACTACATGTTTCTACGTTATATTCATATAAGACTATCTCTAACTCGCTAATTGAACTTTGTTTTACATTTTAGTGGCAAGACGATTCTCACAAGTTTTAAAACGTCAGACGTCACTTAACCATCTATGTCAAGCGGCTAGAACTGTAATCAATTCAGCGGAAATTACGTCACAAATGTTAGATGATTGGTATAGTGTTGATTTAAACAGTATTATCAAACAGACACTGTATACAATGGAAGGGAACACAGACGCTGATAACATTGTCATAGTAAAATGTATGAGTCAATCATAAATTATTTTCTTGACAGTTTTGTCTCTTTTGCTTACTTCAATTTGATTCTCTTTAATTTCTTTTTAACAACATTAGTTTACCATATATTAGGAAAGATATACGCAATATAAAAATAACATTGTCATAGTAAAATGTATGTGTCAACCATAAGCTATTTCCTTGAAAGGTTTGTCTCTTCTTTCTATTACTCATCTCAATGTCGCTATTTTCTCATATGTAGATTTCATATTTTTTTCTGCTGTAAATGATTATTACATAACTTCACTTACTATTCAAGCTTGAAAACAGATAGTAACAACGGTTTTATTCCGGTAACGCTACACGACACACAATTGATGAATATTACAGTATGTATAAAAGCATATGCCATGTACATCAATACCATAAATGACACAAACTTGGTCGATATATCTTTTCCTAATATGGTCCCCGACATTGATGACATACGCTATCATGTTTTTGTTCGTTAGTAAATGTATCATAATATTAGTTTGACAGGATTTGTCTCATGTAAAAACAACTTTCCCAAATCCATCTAATGAGAACAATGTCTGTTTTGATTTTCAGTGGCACGTGACTTTGAGATTCTGTTAGAAGACCAATCACCTTTAGAATCCTATATAGAATGGTTAGACAGCATGGTAGAACAATGTGTTTCTAAGGTAATTGACTAAATTACAATATTTTATTGAATAAGATGAGTAAATGACTTTTACAAGCGATATCGTCAATAATGGATAGGTTTTTGGTGTTCTTTGTTAAACGATAATCAAACATTCATAATTTTCAAAACAATTATTTCAAAATTGATGTAACTATTTAATTGTACTTTTGTCTACTGTTCCAATACATTACTAAATGAAAACCTCTTTTAGCTTCACTTGTGCTTTTCGATTGTGTGTATGTCAATAAAGGAAGGGCAAGACAACTTTCAAGATACTACTTTACAATTGACCATTTCAGAAATGTCGCCAGCAGCCTAATGGGACACCAAAGATTGCCAGACAGTTTCTGTTGATGTGGAGTTGTGTTGGTACTCGTGTTATACGTGATATGACTTTACATAGTGCTCCAAGTTTCGGTTCGTTTTCTTTGTTTTATACAGATTTAATGAATATATTCCAATTCTTAATTTAATTCTATAGCCTACAATCATGAAGAATTTTCTAATTCAAGAAACATGTTGCTTCAACCTTTTATAGTTTTATGGTATATAAACTGCTTAGAATTTATAGAAATGTTTCCTATCTACGTAAGTTCGTAAGTAATGCATTATCATAACCAAGCATGTAGTAATCAGTTTGATAGAGAATTGCTCAAGCTTATAAAATACGTTAATAACGAAATAACTGACCTAATTAAAGTTTACACTGTTGTTTATATTTATTTTTTCAGGGTCGTTTCATTTATTACATCTGATGTTTGATGAGTATGTATTATATACAGTAGAAAATCTACATAATCAAGATAAATCTAATGATCTTCTTAAAGCTCTCAAAGGTGAAATATCACTTGGTATGTACACATATGAGACTACAATTATTTATAATGATGTTTGATAGCTGATTTCAGATAAAGATACAATAAGCATTCATTTGGCATTTAGTATTATGTAAACATGAATAATTAATCATCTGATTATAATGTTAATGAATCAGTTTTAGCATTTGAGATTTTAGATATTGCTATCTTTTTCAAGAGGCAAATATGATTCGTATTCAGTTGTATCAGAATTTAATAACTTTCATTTCACTGGGTGACCAATATATAAGCGTTAGAGGCCCAGGTAGTGACCATGAGTTAATAGTTTGTATTTGGTTCTGAAGTGTATCTGTATCTATAGGAGTGAGAAAGAATGATTAAAACAAAATTGTGCAGAGTAGGTGATATAGTTATGACTGAAGCTGTGTTTATTTGCACGTAGGAAGGGGTATGCGTATCCACACGGTTTTACGAATGTATTAGGTTAAAAGTGACATGTTGTCTTTTTGAGAGATAAAAGATAAACTTCAAATAGCTTATAATGATAAATTTCTCCACTCAGTCCATGAAATTGATATTTAATAATCAAATAACGTAATTTTCAGATATTTTAGATGATATTTTGTTATACACACACTTACCAAGCAAACCGGAAGTTCTTGGTTGCCCCGGAAGTGATGTCATAGATGTACAAAGATCCTCTGTCATTAGAGGAGTAGAGTCGTCTTTTACAGGTACATTTTCTTTTTTCGGCAAGTTTTTAGGCACAAGAGTAAATTTGTGTAAAACAGACGACTTCATCATTCTATGCAATTCGAACGAGGCAAATGACAAACATGTTCATTTAATAAACTAAGTCACGGTAGTCAGTAGATAATTGTTTTATCTAGATGATATGTTTAATTGAAGATGTTTAGAAATTGATGGAAAAACATTATCATTCGATGAATATATGCTGCTGTAGAATTATGATGCTATTTTTTGCGACAAAGACCTACATTTTTTTATGATAAGTTTGTGAGAATTGGGTATTTCACGATCACATTTGTTATACTTCCGCATGTTATTCATTCTCGTTCCCAGAGTCTAGTAAGATGTATTGAGAATCTTACTAGACTCTGGAACGAGAATACGTGTTATTATGTTTCAGACAATATAGAGACACCGATGTTTTATCCACAAACAGACCTTTTAAGCTTTCAACCTCATGCAATGTGTTCTGAGCCAAGGGATATAAGGTTTGTTGAGTCGTATTTCTCTATGTTTACTTTTATTTCATGTCTGACATTATGAATTAATTCTTGCTGGGACATAAATTTCCTGTAATAATAAATACATCATGTTTTAGCAGAATTTGCACTTTTTGAAATCGACAACAGCTGAGTGAGGTCACCATTTAAATAACAGTTAAACATATACTTAACGAAACTCCTAAGTACCCCGTTTATAATATTGTTAGAATTTATATTTTTATTTTTTATGTCGTTTGTATATGTGAAAATATGTAAGTGGTAATATAGAACTGTTTTCATGCACACAACACAATTTAATAAACAACATAGTACATATGATTTGAAATTCTATAAAAAAAAGTCTACATACAATGTACAAAATTCATGTAGAAACGCAATTTTACATATAATGTTCAATTCTATTTAATATACACTTTCATCTATAAAATAAAATGCTATATAAACGATGATACTTCATTTATAAAACCTATTACAAAATACAATTCTATTAACAATAAACAGTTATATACAGTGTTAAGTTAATATACAATTCTATAAACAAATGACTACTCTATACACAAGTCTCAACGTTAGTAAAATAAACAATTATAATATGCAATTGAGTTTTTTATATAAATACACAATTCAACATACAGTGTACAACTCTATCAAATATACACTTTTGCGTACAATATACATTTATATATAGAATGTACAATTCTATAACGATAGAATACAAAGTGTATATGCAGGTCTAAACAATATAAAGTTCAAAGTAATTGTAATATACAATTCTATATGCATAATGTATTTCCATACAGACGATTCAATTATTTTCTCTATTCAATTCCATACAATATACAATTCTAAAATTATTCAATATACAGTTCTATTAATTACATCTTTTTATTTAAAATATATAATTTTATATTCACAATACAACTCTAAATACAATATATACAATTCTAAACAGTTTTCAATTATATATACAGTATAAAACTCCTTATGCAATATACAAAGTGTCTATACAATGTACAAGTCGATGCCTAATTAAAATAATTATCACTGATATATTTTCACATATACAAACGACATGTAAATGTCCGTAAGATCGTTGATTAAATTAATGGGCCCAAATTTAGGTCGAAAGTTCTATGGTACGAAAACAAACAAGTTCCGTAAAAATCAGTACCGAACAGATTGATTTTATCAGAAACCTTTTCTATTCGAGCGCTCTTGAGTTTATCAAAACGAACTTTTTTGCTAGCGATCATATCTGAGTTTTTCGATTGTGGATAAAATAATTTCGGTGCGTACTGCGGACCGGCCACACTCCCATCGACTTTAAATAATTGCCTTGGGTCCTTGGCCTTTTTATGTAGTATTCTACACACTTTGTATAATTAAATATGGAATATAGTCTATTTTATACTTATAAATTTAATTTATTATAGAAAATTATAGCGCATTTTTATACTTAACGAAACTTCTAAGTACCCCAATTTCGATATTGTAGGAAATTTTTATTTTTCAATATTTATGTCCGATCGATAATGGAAATGTGTCGGTTTTGTCGTACATGCGTTAAAAAGTGGAAATGAGAAGATTTCTTATTGCTTTTATTTAACAGAAAAGAATAGCGATTATAAATCTTATCTTTGCAGGTGACGTACCGCCTTGCAAAAGACATATGGCAATTTCTCGTTCTTGTGGCGACATTCGAGCCATTTCTTGATTTTTCGGTGTGCATATCAACACACAAATGATTTTCACCAAAACAGACCACGTGGGATATTTGCACGAGAAACAAGTGCCAATTTCCGTTTTTCAACATATGCACGACAAAACCGACTTTGCATCAATAAATGAGCATGACAAATATGCAATATAATATGTTCTATATACATTTCCATTATCGATCGGACTTAAATGTTAAAAAATATAGATTTTCAACAATATTGAAATCGGGGTACTTAGGAGTTTCGTTAAGTATACATACTCAAACTAGTAAAAACAAGATGACTTATTTTTTGTTTGTCTTCCTTTTCAGTTCTCATCCGCAAGTATTGAATCAAACTTCAACATTGAATAATTCATATTCAAATCAAATAAACTGTCGTCAGTCTTCAACTCGTGAGCCATCAACACTTTATAGTATGTACCCGCCACCACCACCGGAAGTGACGTCAAATCAGAGTAACGGAGTTAATACATTTGATAGTTTTGATTGGCCGAGCACTAGTCACATGACGCAGTCTTCTATTTCAAATCTTCACAAACCTTATGATCAACATTTGTCAGTTAAGACTGGAAGTGTGATGCAACTACAGTCTGATATCAAACAAAATTCGAATACATATTTCACTAGTTACGGAAGTGATCATGTACATTTTAAAAGACATTCCGGAAGTCATGTGTATTCTAAAAAGACTTCTAATGAAATCTCGGACTTTAACGCGAGACAAAGTATACCAGATATATATTATCACCATGTTTCCAATTTGATATGATATCGAGTTATCACTGTACGTGTGTGCCTGCCCAGTGACATGTGATTTAAATGGAGGCAATTTGTGATCTAGCAGTCGTTCCTAAACGAACCGTTTCGGAACATCTTTTTACTAAATATGAAAAATAAATGTCAAGTAGCGTGTTCAGTTACCGCGAACGTTACAAAACGTTACATAAAGATACATTCGGAACTCCTCGGCCATTCGCTGCGAATAATCTCGGACATATTTAGACGCTATTTTTAAACTACCGGTGTTGAAGTAAACAAATATATGATCGTGTAGGCATTGAGTGATGTTTCGTTTTTAGTCCGTAAATTTTGAAACATCACTCATTGCCTTAACGATCGCATATTTGTGTATTAGATTAGATTATTCGCAGCGAATGGCCGAGGAGTTCCGAATGTATCGTTATGTAACTTTCTGTAACGTTCGCGGTAACTGAACACGCTACAGTTAACCGACACCAAAATTGCATTATCCATCACACAAAAGAATGTTTTCTGGTAATAACGTATTCACATAGAGACAACTCTAGAGGGTGATGTAAAGTTGTAAATTTGAGTTACCTCCCTTTTGCACTTTTTCTTTCTAGTGGAACCCCAAATTCTTCAGAAAAGATCATCTTTTGACATTAGTATTGTCTCTAGAGGCTGTTTATAGAAATAAATAGGTCCCAAATTGCAAAGATGATATCTTAATTTTCAAAAAATAGTGGTCACGTTTGGAAAAACAGGTGTTGCAATGTTTTGAAGACAAATTTTAGAAGTGATTCAGTGATTTACAATGATTTCGTACGGAGCAGCGTACAAGAGTCTGTTTCATGATTACATCCGTGTAAGGATGTCAGAAACGATTTTTATACATATGTTTACATATTTATTTATTTGTATTTTACGCCCAGTGTTGAATACAATACCTCTTTCAGACTTTACATTATTGTTGTTATTCCACTTTTTTATACTTAAAGTGCTACCGTTTGTTCCGGTTGACGCACTATGAATTGAACTTATCTTTGGTTGAGTTTAACGCCGTAGCAACACATTTTATAAGTTATATCATGGCGGTTAGTTAACCTACTCATCGTTAATGGAAAGACTTAATCTCTGCAGGGTTAAGCTGTTGTTAACGAGTTACTAGCGCATACTTTCGTCAGTGATATGACAAAGCTCAATGAAAGTACGCTTAGGAATCGAAACTACGATCACTGAATCGGTAGACTTGTGCGTTATCAACTGAGCAAGCCGGGCTCGAATCAACTAATAATGTCTTCAAGATGCTACTTTGTAAACACATCATCAAACAAATTAAGAATATGACCAGCCATGATAATCATTTTATGTACTATAATATAAATATGTTCCATACGGTCACTGTATCATGTAGTGTTTTTTTCCCTAGCGTAGTTATACAGTCATTTCTCGTTATCTCGACTTTGTTGGGACTGTTGAAAAATAATCGAGATAACGAATGTATTATATAAACGACAAACACACATATAATTCTTGCACTTATTTATCTATACTATTTGAGTCATATATTAATATCATCTATACAAGTATAATAGAAATAATTATAATATATAAGATTATATATGGTGATGTATAAACTAAAGAATCAACTAAACTTTAAACTCTCCATGGGGCCTGTATGAGTCTTAAGACATATTTTAGTAATTTATTAAATTATCGTAAGATCTTTGATAATTTACAATCCGCGAATCTTAACATGAAATTACATAATATATTTATTTGTATTTTACAACCATTTTGCATGTAATTGATTTTAATCTGCCTGAGCAATACATTATGTCAAAGCTAATTTTTAAATAGTTTGATATCAAAGGGCGAACTCATCACAGCGGTTACGCCACGCTTTGCTACTTTATCATTGAATAAAGGGAAATAACTGCTGTGGGGAGTTTGAGTAAATGGAGGCAATAACGCTCTTTAAATAAGACTTCTAAAATAATTGACATTGCAGCGTAAGCTAGAGTAATGATCTATCCAAAATGATATACTTATTGAAAACAATAAAGATAGCATTGCTGAGCAAGAAAAAGCACACTTAAAAGATTGGATTGTATCAGTTAGGAACCATAGACTTTAATGCATTAAATATCCATTGTACTTAGGATCATAGCATCAAACGTTGTTTTTCGTCGTAAGAGTGTTTTCTCATAGGTACAACAACAATTGGTCGTAAGCAGTCGTCCAACATAACGATGTTACATATGGAACGGTAAAACTGTTGAAAACATGAGTCTAAGAAAAAACTTAGTACAAATGCTGAACATTGGAAATCAATAATATTAATGAAAATTGTGTGATTTATCAATGATACATCGACTTTCATAGAATTTTGAAAATGCTAATAATTGTAAACTCATTGCAGATTAACTAATGAAATCAGTAACAATGTATAAGTAATTTAAATCAATTAACTTTGTCGAGCTATTGTCCGTGTGCACATAATATGCATATATGACAGTGAACTGGGGACAGCAACTCTACATGGAATTTTTCACCAAGCAAATTTTAATATCTATTTTATTTAATCACAAACGCGCACTTACAATCGTGCAATTACGTGAAACTACCATTGTAGCTTGTTTTCCATTTGTAGATCAACATGTTTTTCAAGATTATTCAATTTTACAATTCATGGCTAATAACAGTTTTGTATTAAAATCTCTCAAATGAAGTAATTAGTATCACTGTCCAATGATATTCAAGTATTGATAAGTGTACAGAAAAATTGTACAAAAAAGTACCAAAATATACAAATATACAAAATATACAAACACGCAAACCGTAGAGAAATAGATTATGATCTTGGATCAAGGATTAGTTGTAAAACCTAATTCCATGGAGTACACGTCTAATAGTTTGGTGTAAAGTTTGTTCATAGTATTCCAAATTTAATAACTTAGCATTTTTTATACTTAAGAATCGTTGATCAAATCTTTTAAAACACCAAGTAAGTTTACGTGACAAGTTGAATAAACCAATTACTACTAGTAGCCTACTTATCCTCCTTTAATTATTCCATATACAGATTCACATTCACTCAGTCTATCGCATACACTTTTATATCACCATTATCTTGAGTAACAATGATATGACCAAATGGGCTTACACAAACAGCGATTGGCTGCACCAGTTCGTCACGTGCACTTACAACGCACTTCCGGTAAAGGCCATCTGACGTCAGACTATGAATCGCATGCGCAGATTTGTCGGCAAGATAGACATTTCCGTCTAAGTCAGTACAAATACCTCTTGGGTCCTGGATTACAACTCCAATCGACTGATGCTCGAATTTAACGTCTCCTTTCTTATCAAGATACAGTAATCCAGTCTTTGTTTCACAATCAGACACAATGATCTCCCCCTCATTGTTTACAGTGACGTAATAAGGCCAAGTAAACAGTGTTCGCCCTGGAAGCCTATTGTCATGACGATGACTCTGTAGAATTTCCCCATCCAGAGACAACACATCAACAGATTGGTTGTTAGAAGCGCAGCATGACACAATGATCGTTGGTTTGTTATTTTCCGTATCTTCAAAACAGCAGATTCCTCTATACTGCTTCACCGTTTTGATCCGCTTCAATAAAGTCATATTCTTCTCATTGACGGTGACAAATACCAGTGTTGATATTTCTGGCAATGTAACAGCCACATCTGATTTCTCTACATTAGCAATACCATGCGGCCATGACGGCAACATAACATCACACATAACCATACCAGATGCGTCAAAGGCTTTAATTTTCTTATTGTGGAAATCAGTAATGACCGGCGTACCATCACAAAGAACTGTGACATCAAGTGGCCAACACTTCTTATTATCACTGTCAGTACGACCATTGAATGAACATAGTAACTGAGCATTTGTTTTGTCCATTATTGGTGTAGGTCGTGGTTGCTGTGGTGATTTTGGTGGAGTTATTTCTGAACGTCTTGCAAGAGGTGGAGACAGAATATTTTCATTTTGGCGTTTAGACAACGGTGTTCTTGCGTGATCTGGAGTCTTTGATCGCCTCTCTGGTCGAACTGGGGGTTTTTCTCCAGAAGGTGGACGTCCATTGATAGTACTTTGAGCCCGTCGTGTGATTGGTGGAGTCTTGGAACTTTTTTGAGGAGGTGTTGCCATAGCTTGAGTTTTACGGAATTCAATGGAACTATTTACTCTTTTGGTTCGAGGAAGCGAGCCAGTGGACCCAGCTGATAATCTAGCACATGTTTCTTGTTGTTGGCGTGCTCTTACAGACACTGCGTGCCGTCTTGGTGTCGTTTGTTCTAGCATTTCTGAAGAACTCATTGAGTCATTCGATGTTGATGGGGAAGTGGTAGATAAACTGCTTCTAGAGGAAGTCTTAGTCTGTGCAGGTATTGGCTGCAGTTGTATTTGATGCTTGGAGGATTTCATTCTATTTTGTTTTGTTTGCTGGTCATTTTGCTCCTCTTGCTCTGCCTTGTCTACTCTGAAAGTCCCCGTTCTTTTGATAGATGAAGTTTTCCTAACTGGTGACAGAGGACCAATGCCATTCTCTCCATTTACTGGAAAACCATCTTTGTTCATGTCAATAACATCGACAATTTTTCCAAGTGCTTTCAAATCATACACTCGCCCTAATGTCGCGTCTAAAGCGAATTTATGTCGAAACAATAACTTAGCAATCTTTCGACGATTTATGTTAGTGTTCATTTCAATTATCTGGTTTTTCACTTTATCGAACACGGATAGAAATTCAGAATCGCTCCCGTATTCAACAAGATGTTTCAAGAACCTATTAGTGTTTTCTAGATTTTTCTTTAATCCTTCAATTTCAGTAAGTCTTTCTTTAACTTCCATCAAAGCGTTAGTATGTTTAACATCTAATTCTTCAAGAGCAATTTGTTCAAGCTTAGCTAAATGATAATCTACATTGACACGTACAGTTTTTATCTCCTTTACAAGGGATTTCTTATTTTCCTCTAGCTCCTCGATCTCTTTCATGTGATCTTTCTGCCAATCAGTGAGAGAAACACTTTGAGAATCTAGATCCTTGAGTACACTATCAGTTTCCGGTTTTAGTTTTTGTGCAGAATCAGCACATGTTTCAACCATATCACAGCGTCTATGGTATACAGCGACACAAGTTGAGCAAATGGCTGCTCTACAGTCCAAACAGTAGAATTCCAGTAATTTATCCGGATGTTCTGAACAAGATATATCTCTTTTTGTATCTTGAAGTGATTGTAAAGGATTAACTTTAATATCTCTCAGGGACATAACAACATGATCACGACATGCTTTTATAACATTATGCGCTTTGATGCAAGCATCGCAAAATGAAACTTTGCATGTTTGGCACCACACTTCAGCTTTTGCTGGTTTCGATCCTTGCCCTCCTCTGGCACTACACGACTCGCAGATCTGCTCGGCTTTATGCATTTCCATTTTCTCAATTAAGCTAGAAATCAAGTGATTGTCAGAAAAACCACTTTCAATTTTTTGAAGATCTTCAGATAAAGTAAAAGTTGTATCACTTTTACACGTAGGACAGTTAAACACCACACTTCGCTCGTTTATTTCGTCTTCTTCGCTAATTCCGTTTTCAATGAGGTCTCCATTTCTCGAATTGTGAACAAAGGTCTCCAAACATTTCATACAAAATGTATGGAGACATGGTAGAAGCTTGGGATCGGTGTAATGTCGATGACATATTTGACACACGAGGAACTCTTCTTTAATCTGTTGAAGAGTATCCATACTGAAGATGATGGCTCCAGTTATCTCCCTTTAAGCGTTCGTCTGCTTTGCCCAGTCATGAAAAATGGAGGCCTGAAGAACTGAAAATAGATAGAAGATACTTTTGAATATAAACATTCGGAAAATTTCAAGTATTTATTACTAGATTAACATAATGCTTTTAATATCTTCCCTATTATGTTATCGCTTTAAGCTGTTTATCAGTGATAAAAATGTGTACATATGTAATACCTATGTAAATACTAAGAAAATAACTCAGCATTAAGAATGGAAGTGTAATATTATACAAATTCGACAAGGTATAAAGTACTGAGTACAATATTAAACATTTCAACAACAAAAAAGTGATGCGTCATTGCTTGACAATATTTATGTTAGTTTATATAACATCATAAACTGAACACGGTTCGGATGGTACATTTGATTCGGATGATGAATTATGATTATCATAATTCATTCTTCTTGTTTTAGGTCGTTATAATTCATCATTAAAACTATAAAACAACTTCAATGCTGTTAGAAGCCATCGAAACAATTTGTTAAACAAACGTATTTTGTTAAAAAACAATAATGAAATATAATATAACATTGAATAATGTATTCACGTTATCAGATTCCTGAACATTTCTAATTGTAAAACAAGTTTACCATTGTAAGTAATATAATTCCAATTGCCATGTTTTCTTTTATGTAAATATACTAAATAATATGTAACAGCATTGAAAAATACGTGAAAGGTGTAAGCTGCTATAGCTGGAAGCAGGAATAAGCTTCATTGGCCAAGGTGATTGTAGTTTAAGGAGAATTGTTAAAACAATACACGCAGTAGGAAATGATAAATTGATGAAAGAAACCGTCTAAACCTTTTCACTGCTTATTTAATCTGCACACAAAGTTAAAAATTTGAGATTTTTGACTTTATAGATAGAACGATACAACTATCGTGTAACAAATGGCGATTTGAGTTTGAAATAAATACAACTACCCGTTAAATCATTTCAAGTATCAAAATTAGATTCATGAAGCTAGTTACATCATTCCTCGGTCAAAACTAGGTAGAAATAAACATATGATCAATAGTAAGGATTTACAGGACAAAAGATATAAATCCCTATGTCGTCTAAATGACTCCATTCGTACTCAAACACAATCGTACCCCGCTACGTCGCACCGTTCTAAATATTAGACGATGTAATGAACTCAGTTGTTAGAGTAACCGATAAGTAGGTGATACTTCAAATTCTTTAATTTAATTTGTACAGTGTTTGATTTTATTTACGTTCAAAAGAAAAAAGATAAAGCACACAAGAAAACAATTAAATGGCGAGTCTATATTTTCTGACAAGCTCGATTTTGTGGTTAGTTACTTATGTTTTAACCGCTTGAGCTTGTACGTATAATTGTGCCCAACTTGGACAGAAAAAGTGACAGTTGTACATTTGGTATCAGTTTTACCGTTGTAGTATAATGCTACCATGTAAAAAAAGGTTGATTAGCATTGTAATGTCCATCAAATGTGTTCAGTCTTTATATTTTGTCATTGTATACCAAGAACAATATTGCTTAAAAACGTCTTTCAAGGCTTTTCTGAATCTGGGCATCATATGTTCGAAAATGATAGGGCTATATGAAAATACAATATACAATGATTTAAGACTAATGCCGGTTTCAAGACAGTTGGTACATATAATACGGGTACCCGATTCCATAAAACTTTCCAAACGTTCTGTGAAATTCACCTAAAGTAACATTTAAATGAATTTAGAAATGTAATGCAACTCATCCGCTGTAGTGCTGTCATTTTACCGCAAATTCAGATTGTTGTTCTAATAGTTGAGACCAAAGGCATTGTTTTGTGAAATCGGACTCATCCAGTTAAACGTTTTGGTCATTAAATAATCATGTACATAGGCGGCCTATGGCACGCCGTTTAATCAACAATTAAACATGGTTATTGATAGTTAGTACGTAAAAATAATTAAGAAATGAAAAAATATTGTGGAAGATTTGCGTAAACGGTTTACAAGTGATCATTGTCAATAAAAGATGAACTTGATGGTTATGTATGCACCAAACTAATAATGAATAATAAAATATCGGTTATTCTGGTGCAATACAATTCAGCGATTTTGTTTAAAATAACTTCGTACCAAATTTACCACGTAGGGGTATAACCGCCGTAATCCTCCTATTGTCATTTTGGTGATAGTCGAACGTTTGTATCAAAATTGAATGTTAGCATTGATATAATGATTTCAAAGAGAACTTTATACTGAAGTATCCAAATAAATCCTCTTGACCAGGCTTGACCATTTAAACCTTAAATAAATCCTTAAACTGACCATTGTCCGAAGTTTAACCACAAATGGATTGTTGTTTATTTAGTATATCTGATTCGTGTGTATTTTCACACACTTTAAATGAATATATTCCGGATCTCTGCAATCTGACTAATTTAGATTTCAAACAAAGATCATTGATCTATATAACATTGAGAGTATTCGTCCATTTTGATTTAAGATTGATTTTACTTTACTGAGTTAGCTCAGAAAACATATTTTAAGAGCAGCGCAGCCACAAGTGAAAATGTCATTTTCTAAACTCATGATGTGACATAAAAAGATCTTATTCCAAAATAGCCGATTATTCTGTTCCTTTTATGCTTTTAGCTGTAATCGTTGCATTTTCGATATTTGACGAAAAAATAAAATCTAACCGGCGTTTTCTAATTTCGTAATTTATGCTGCCTTTAGTTTCTTCCTTTTTGTGGGCTGTTTACATTGATAAGTAAGGGAATACATTGGTGCCAGAAAAATATTCGACCCACCCGGGTAGTTGAATGTGTTCGAGTTATAGCCTTCGAACTATCACTGAATTTTGAATTAAATGATAATCAACTAATTAATGGTTATTTTGGTACTTGCCCAAATGACTCTCTGTTTCCTTTTCAATGGCTAAATGTAAACCGGTTTACCCTAAAACAAGATTTTGCCGGTGTACTTTTTGACAATCTGATTAAAACCCGATCTAAAATTTTACATTCGCATACTCGCTAATTTAGTACGACAACGCTCTACAGGATCTCTGTTTACGGAGAGTGACTTTTGGAGGTCATGGTGTTTGTTGACATTAACTTGTAAAAATTCCTAACTGTAATCACGTAGATCTAGTTGACAATCAACTTCAGCAGTTATATTGACACGGTGTGACTTGACAAATATATGTTAAATCCACCATTCTTATAGAAAGGATTTATTGGTCAACATACTGACCACAGTTTATGATAATAGATCTCTTGTTATGAATTAAATGCCCGGTCAGTATGTCCTTACTCTATCTCAGGTTGATATTTATACGATTTGACCATAAGACGAAGTAGGACTACCCATTTTTTTCTCCCTCTGTTGCCATTGTAAATTATGGTTCAAAGATGCCTACCAAGTACCAATATGCAATTGCGCGAACTCTTCACAGCGGTTACGTCACGCGCTGCTTCTTTAGCTCAGGGAATATTGGGAAATAACCGCCGTAGAAAGTTTCCACACTTGCACATTGCGAGACATGTTAGCGTTAATTAACAATGAAGACATATGGAAAACAATGAATAATATCTCTGTTGCCATATTGGACACACTCGGACGCACATGAGATGACAAAGATGACCCAACAAGGGCGGGGAATAGGGGTTTCTGTAATAGGAAGCCACATGATATTTAAGAATATGGAGCCCTCTCCAAGATAAACAACATTTATCGTGATAAAGGACCAACCAATCCGGAACCTTGAATTGGATATGATTACACAATCAAAAACATTAGAGGTCAGCATATTTTATAAACATTAACAAAAATGTGCCCATTTCATTGTCAACTCGAGCATTTTGGTAAAGCTTATACGGTTGAAGTGTATCAGTTTTACAAAATGATGAATTATTATATTAAATTTAATTTGAGACGACAGGTGTTTCATATCTTAGTTACAAATAAAATTTAATCAAATAACAAACGATTAAATTATTTTGATGTCAAAAATTAAGTTAACAGACATACGACAGACAATCTATGTAGTCAAGATTCCTAAGACATTATGTCCCTCGATATTTGCTTTACCCTTTTTATAAATTGCATCCTTAAGTCCTAGCTCGATAAAATTGTGACTGACTTTATGCAATGTCATGTACAGTTCAATCTGATTAAAACCCGATCTAAAATTTTACACTCGCATACTCGCTAATTTAAATCTGGCCTTTTCCAAACGAAGGTCACGTTCAGGTGAACTTTACTCATCATAATATTCATGACGAGATTGTTATGATACGTAACTTGTTTACATCGCCTACGTCACGCAATTTGAAATGAGCCGCCCAATCGCAGACTGTAAATAATACTGCTGTTAAAAAAGCATGCAAACCTTGGTCTAAAAATAGAAATTACGAAATCAAAATGTGATTATTAGTGTTTTCGTCTACGGAGAAAGTAGAGAGCCTGTACGACAACGCTCTACAGGATATCTGTTTACGGAGAGTGTGTACAGTTCTACCTCCTGGTCATCAGGCTACTTGGTTCTATATGTCAACCCCAGTGGAGTTGTTACGCTGTTTATGTGCAGACAACAAATTGTACAATGGAATAAGATTTTGAACCTAGGAGACGGGCACGGTTCCCAGTCAAAACACTTTATATATAATATTTTTGACTCGAAACCGTGTCCGTCTAACTTTTGAACTACTATGAAGAGAAGTAATCCCAGAATAATGTTTTACTCAAGCAGTGTCCCTATTTTGGTTTGTATCAGGGAACTGCAATTCATTCTATGGTTATGTTATAGCACACATTCGCGTCTACTCTTGTACATTAAACATACATTTGTAAATGTTCAATGCTTATGAAACAATACATGTTTCCGTTTGTATACATACAAGCACCTACTGAGTTAAATAATGACCAAAAATCGCTCTAAAAAGTTAAAATAAGAAGCAACCAGATGCGGATTACTTCCAGAGATTTGAAAATGGTACATTAGAATGTTATCATTAAAATGGTTTTGTTGAACCCATCTGGTTCGCTTCAACAATCTCTTGTCAACTTAGGAACGCTATGCCATAAATGTATGTGAATCAAAATAATTTACTATAACCGCTTGAATAAATATTTTCAATAAGAAATTTGTACCAAAAAGTATATAGTTTACTTAAAAGACTAATAAAAAATAAACTGAAACTATTTGTCGCTACATTTGTTATCATATACTTACAGTAGTAACCTTGGTGTTTTAATTTAGATAAGAAAGGCCAGACCTTTTTTATTTCATGTCTTACGAGAATTTGTTTTATGAATGCACACGGTCAGTCGAAAAACTGCGATAAAATGTAATACTTCCATGTGTGCATGTGTTTTTGATGCTCATAATACAACTTATATTCTACAACAAAGGATCTAGCTAAAATCCCAAAAACCTTTCATCGTAGTTTTTGTTACCCTCCAAAAAGCTTGAATCCAACACCTATGGCAATTAATGAGTCTGTTAAAACCTTTTTTAAATGTATATGCCACAGTCCAAGGATGTTTACTATTGTTCATTGTACATATTGATGCCAGTTAAAAGAGTTTGACTTTTTTACATCGTATATTCAACAAAATAAGAATTTAACAATCTGATTTTGTATAGAAAACATTTATAACAGTTTGATTTTTTATGTATATCTTTAAAACTTACATAACTATTCATCGAAATTATACATTTAAGTGAAATGGTCGAACGGACGAATCACAGCTCCATACTCGTGGAAAATGCAGGTTACATGCAGCCTTGGAATTCAGCTTGACCACTCAAAGATTTTCATGTTTCCCAAAACTTTAAATATAGCTGGTGTTTGAAGTACCGTAAACTCATCAAGATTATCAAACAAGCGCACAGCGAGTCGGAGCATAATACGTCCAGAACATATCTTAGATGGCATAGAAATTGAAAAAGTAAACAGAGAAACTTAAAAACAAAAGCATCACGGCAGCCATGTTCAATACAGTTTACAGAATTCTTCTGGGTTTTTTTTCGTTAAGTATGTTTTTTTTCTCGATCGCCCAGACGTTTGCGCAGCTTATTCGTACTCGAGTTCGTTCGTTTATTTCTCTCGTTTTTTATCGCAAAGTAAGTACAGTCGGTAATGAAACACAGTGTACTAATCAAACTGTTTTTCAAATTTCTGAAAATCCTGGGTCAGGAATTTGTAAGACGAAATATGTACATATAAAAGGTCTGGCCTAATGGTTAGACATTTAGGTTTTATCTTATCTTAATCTATAGATATATATTGAAACTTGACAACAAATCTAACCATTATTTTTATCTATTAAACATCTCATATATCTAAATGGAAAATGCCACATGATCAAAACGACATAATTTTCAGAAATGAAATACTTGCTAGCACGTACGCAAATAATGAAAGTAATACGTTTATGGGATTATTTCTAGTAGCAAGTAAGCAAAGAATTTGCAATCAGTGCATATAACCAACACTCGATTCTCGTACCTAGAGGTTTGATCGAGAATCTTGATATGCTCAGGGTACGAGAATGCCGAAACTCTTAATTTCAATTATGATTTTTAACAAGGACTATAATTCAGAACACACACTGTATCGTAATTAGTGATATGATGTATACTTTTAATTACAAGCGTAGTACAGAAAATGGATGGCATCAACCCTCAAGACAGCCAATCATGGAGAGGAAGACTTCACTCTAGACGAGACAGACATGCCTCACCCTTGCCAAAGGATTAATCAACGGCCTGTTTAAACTAAACTGGACGATGATGAGTCGCTTTTGAAGTTACGCATTTAATCAACAATTGTTCAATTAGTTATTTCATGAAGTCATCTCAGAAAATTGTTTCGTAAACAACTAATTATATATTTCCTCGCATGTCCTACTACCGATATTTAGCTCCATATATAAATCACCATTAAAATGATTGCTGAATTTTGATGGAAATTGTATGATTTACTTAGGACCCTATGTATACAGGGTCCTTGTATCTACCAAGGTTGGGAATGGAACCCTGATCAGCTGGGCCAGAAGTTGAGCTAGCTAACAATGACACCATTATAATGTACTTACGATCAATTTAAATCAGCGGGGTTAATGCTTGCTTAATTGATAGTTGAATAAAATTTAACATTATTGTGAACAAAAATGAAACTTAGCCAGCCTTCATTATGTCTAAAATTTACTTGTTAACTTGATATAGCGCAAATATGTCAACTATATATAAATTTATTACGTATTTTTGGCCTTATAATAGGTTGATGTCATGGTACGAGTATAGGATGGGTAGGTAGAAACCACAGCTGTGAAAATACGTAGATATATTGTAAATATATTAGATAATTATGCAGTGATATTTCTCACCGTTTCGCCACTTGTCACTCAAATAAATACAGCAAAACCCCATGTTTTAAATACCACCAAGTGTATATACAACAAAACTGCCTCATAGTAAGAAATCATTTAAATTCTCCCACTAAAAAAATGCTCATTCCGATTTTACAACGATTTTATGGTGTTATCCACTACCAATAAAACTCGTGTAAATTTAACATGCTAGCCAACAAATCGGACCAACATCTTGTACACCACCATAATTATAATACTGGATTTTAAAATCATAAAAATTCATGAAATATAAAACAATCCAGATGGATTAATCTTAACACAGCGTTTATTTGCTCTTTATTCTTTTAAACGGTTCGGCCAAATGCATTTATCCAGGGACGCTTTGGCCGAAACATTAGGAAGAATAAAGCAAAATAAAAACGCCGTAGATTCGCTAAGTAAACATTACGTTTGATTGTTTTAAATAAAAAAAACCCAAACAAACAATATTTAAATAAAACAAATGAACGTCACCATTAACTTAAACACCCATCCATCATGTAAACATCAAGAAATACTTCGTATGTTATAAGTATATTAAGTGACAGGCCTTTTTGTCAATACAAAATAAAACATTTATTCTTAAAACCACTGAAATTTAATACAAAACGTATTGTTAAATCATGACTCAGTGAAGATTTGTTCATTAGATATCAAGAAAAATGAAGCTGAATTCATTGAAATCTTCATCTCCACACAATAACCCAATACAGTACAACTTGAGTGCTTGGATCTTGCTTTGAAACAATTAAATATTATAGTACTTCAATGTCTGACTACATGTACTTAGCAGCAGTGGTCAAGTGATCGCTTAGGGATCGAGAGGTCACTGCAAAATACGTTGAGCAAGAAATGTACCAAAATGTGTCCCACTCCATCTAGGTGTGCATGGGTACTGCGAGAGTCACCTGCTTGAATGTCAATGATCAGAGGTTAACGTTCCAAATTGTGAAGATGCCTGAACATGTATATGGAAGCAGACTTTAAACCGCATTTTAACTTTTTGTTTAACTTTAACTTTTATATATAAAGAAATTGTTCGAATACATCATAAAGTTTGAAATTCGTTCCCAGAAAGTATTTACGTCCCGTGTCTTTGTCACATAGGATAACTTTGCCATTAGGGATCATGCTCAATAGGAAGGGAGCTTACTTCGTATTCGGGAGGTCCCAAGTTCAAATCTCGCAATGGATACGTGCTCACATTACGTGCAGCAATCAGTGTGCTTTAAGTTTGGTAGATAATCATCAATGTTAAGGCTAACCAATTAGTACCATATAACGCATGTGTAACCATTGTCAGCCCGAGGATCATGCAGGATATGAGGCCAACTCAATAATATAACTAAATCGATTTAGGCATCTTTACTTTGAATTATTACTTTCAAATGGTTACAGATGTGAATCAGCTGAGATAAATTTGCATATCCTATAGTCATAGGTACTTTTATGACGGTCTTCCATACAAACAAGCACATTTGATACCCACTTTTGTAACTGTATACATAAAAAGTCCAATTTCAACTCCAGGGGTGAGAAAAAATATCACTATTTAAATATTTTGTCACAATTCGTGGGGTGTAGTTTTTCATTTTTGAATAATTCATCTCCAGTTTGTCATAATATTATAAAAATATGAAACTATCCTTCTGGATGTAAATCTTCAATACAAGGATGGATCTTGGTGGAAAAAACAAGACAATTACACTTTCATCAAAAACCACTTAATGAATAATTTTTGTATAGCTTTCATTAACAAGTTAAAACCACATTTAAGCTTTATGTTTAGATTATGTTTAGAGAAAATACGTTTAAATCTATTGTCAAAAACTCTATAAATTTGAGGGCTAGAATGCACTTTACCGGTACGCACCTACTGCGCATGCGTCAATTTGCATTCTTCATTGAGTCGGTACTGACGATGACCGTTAAAAAGCGGGGGTTCGGGGGCGGTTGCCCCCGATAAAAGACAGAAAATATCATGAAATTAAAGTAAGATCATTTACCTTTCAAAATCAACCAGGGTTAGGGTTAGGGTTATATTTCTACTTCCGGTGAATTACTACGTACCGGTAAAGTGCAGTAGCCCCAATTTGAGTAGTTAAATGTGTTTAGAACAACATCTAATAATATCTCATTCTTTGAAGTCTGAAATCTGTTTCATAGACAGTTCAAGACAAGGCCGTGGAAAACTTTCGTACAGCTTGATCATTATTTTTACGGCCTTTCTCTAAGCTACCACTGATTCTAAATCATGTTGGG
Source organism: Mactra quadrangularis (assembly GCA_025267735.1). Lineage (NCBI taxonomy): Eukaryota > Metazoa > Mollusca > Bivalvia > Venerida > Mactridae > Mactra > Mactra quadrangularis. Next base: position 41,945,519 of record CM046299.1, on the reverse strand, counting down.
CAATTGTCAGTCACTGACGCCAGTATGTGCTTAGTAAATGGTTAACAGCTAAATCCAGAGATTTAGCCTCTCCAGGAACGGCGAGTAGGTTGACTGACCGTCGTAATATGACCGCCTTAAACCTGACCAAAAAAGACATGAAAACAAACATAAAAGCAATACAGACTTATGTTGTGAAGTCAATTAGACATCATGGTCCATTGTACCAGGATTCGCACCTGTCGAGCCTAAGACCATGTTCAACATTGCAAGTGCAACTACACCAAATGAAAACGAAATTAACCTCACGAAGATAACCGCTCGAAACTAGAACAGATTTGCTATGATGTCAGCAAATATACGAACAATGTTTACATACATAAAATTGTCCAAAATCATTTCACACCAGTATAACCAAAGTTATACACTAATGTACGTTAATGCATAAAGTAGTTAAAAGTGTGAAAATAAATTTAAGATCGAGTTTCACAATGATGAAAACCACCATACAGATTGTTATCATATTATTTTACAGCAATTTTATGATGATTTTAAGATAGGATATTGTTACCATGTTCTCTTGTATATAGTTTTATATAAACATAAATATATGTATACATGTACAATAATATCACTTTTGTTAACAACTGCAATAAAATATACAGGCATTAGTAGGGCATTTGGAAGCCACTGGCAAGCGTACATGTGCATGTATAAGGGTATCCAAGAATAGCGAGTAATACGACTGACATACATACATGTAAGCACTATTGTTTGATAAAACATGCAGACATTAACTGGGCATTTAGCAGCCACTGGTGAGTAAATCAGGGTATCAAAACAGTATGTAGTACGACTGGCCATCATAACGACTGTATTCCATTACAATAAAATATGCAGGCATTCGTGTTGCCATATCACTTGCAACAGGGACATTATATTCAGCATTGATCTAGTTTTCAAGTAAGACAGTAGTTAGCCAAAGCGAGGGGGTGAGCCAAGTACAAGGTTTAGAGCTTGGGTCCAGAAATAGGACGACTAGCCGTTGTGCTTTGACTGAAATATTATTGAGACGCGGTGTTAAGCACCAAATTTCTACGGACATTTTCCCGTCTATCCATGTAACAAGAAGCCGATTTTTAGCAACTAGCGAGGCAATCTCCGTAAACAGATATCCTGTAGAGCATTGTCGTACAGGCGAGTAGGCGAGCGGAAGATTTTAGATCGGGCTTTAATCAGATTGCTAGCGAGGGTATTTGTGCAGTACTTATTAAAACACATTTCGAATGAGATTCAGTCACAAGTTACTCTGCACCACATTAATATCTACTGAGCATACGTTTGGTTAGTCTTACAAACATTAAACTTAAGGAGTTGAAATTTGTTAGCCTTAAAAATATTAAACGTGATAGTTTGAAAAATAAAAATTAGAAATAGGAGAATGAAATGAGTCAGTAAAAACATTATATAAACTATTTAATGGTTTTACAACAGGTGCTAGTGACATTGAAATGTTTCTAATGAGTACTGATGAATACAAAAAGCAAAATTTATGTAAATTAATTACTCTTTACTCCTCAATAAAAAACGTTTATGTAACAATTAGCTATTGATAAATTTGATCAAACCATATAAAAATGATGAAAGACTCTTTTCTTATTTGTTTGAAGTTGAAATGAACTTGAACTGAAAGATGCAAAACGGGTTGTGATGGAGAGGCGAGATTGAACGCGGATGATTCGTTAGCGTTTTAGTTGTAACTTGAAAGATGAGATGAGCATGATTGCAAGATAACATCGGAAGTTGCAGTGATATATAAAATACAAAAAGAATATATAGACAATACACAGAGGCAAGCATTGTTCTGGTTAGAAAACGATACATAGATAAAATGATGCAATGAAATAGCTTTGGGGCTGATATATGGTTACATTTCAAACATGTATTTGATGGAAAGGCTACTTAGCGAATTTTAAGACGTAAATATACCTATGTATATTTCTTTTTTGTTATCTGTGCCTGTTCCGAAAGCCTAACTCTAATTTTTAAAGGTATGTCTACCACATTGGACTCTTATGTTCAAAGTTTGGTCGCTTACGTAGATTACTAGTGACCCCGCACTCGAAGAACTAGCACAAGGATTTCGTTCTGAGCCCGTACCAAGAGCTTAATTTTAACTCTTAACGTATGGTTACCACCCAGTCATCGAACGTTAATCACATAAAGAAAATACAAGAGACCCAACATTTGAAAAACTAGTATTGTATGTTTTCTGAACTGTGAAAACTATCTTAAAACAAACGTTATTTTTTCAAAATTTTAAAGCTGTAATTGATTCGTCGGCATTTATTTCGATGGCCAATTTGTATTGTTTGCGAAAGTCAATTTAGCAAATATGCGAATAATAAAACTCATATTTTGATTTGTAAGCTACAATCGATCTTATGGGCGACGGAATGCTTCATTTTGATATGCATGACCATCTTAAATGACATTATCAAAAAAGACTTTTATCCATGAATATGCACGGTAGCCAAACACTGTCTCGTTCATGGTCCCCGAAAACTGACCAGTCGTAAAATTTTAATAATTCTATTAGAATGATATGCATCTATATTAAGGTCACAAATGAGAATGTAAACTGTGAACTGAACTATTCATTTCATTTTTAAGACCAATTAAAACACAACAAACGTTTCTTTACACTGATTTTATTTGTTCGAGATTGAAATCGTATACGAATATTTTTTTAACTACCACAAGAGACCGGTCAAGCGTAAGTAACGGGTGTAGATGGGTTTTAATGTGAGCCGAGTATAGTATAGTGTTGGGAGATGGGTTATCGTTGTAATGCCCCCAATGGGATGAAGATTTAGAATATGTCGTAATGTTAATTTTGACTCGTGGACCTTAAAGAAATAGAAAGATGAGTATAGCATATTACTGTACATTTTGTATATGCTGAAATTCAAGGTCAAATCAACCCAATGGTCGAGACTCCATATCAATGTAACCTCTGGTCGATATAGGACCGTGGGTTCGAGTCCACACTCCACACACCAAATATGGCTCTTTTTCAGACCAAAAGATTGTTCAATGCAAGTATAGGATGAAATCAAGTGCTGATGCATCCTTCGAACGAAGGTTAGACCTTAAGAGTCAATGTCTATATGACTATGTTGTTCCAAAATCTGAAACTTTATCTAGAGTAAGTAAAAAGTAAGTAATTGCATTTTATAGTCTAAGTTTCATGCTCATGTACGTTCACCGACTTTACAGCTATTACCCCTGGTCATCGGACTACTGGTATCTATCTATCAATCTCCCTGGGGAGTCTTTTTACTCCGCTTAGTGCAGCCGACACTTAGGCGCAACGGAATTATACCACCCTCGCAGGTACCCATTTACACCTGGGTGAAGTGAAGCAATCGCAGGTAAATTTCTTGCTCAAGGAAATTAGCAGTGCCCATGGTGGGGTTCTAACCCGGGACCTTTCGATACCTAAGCGCACGTTCTACCACTGGACCACTGCTCCTTTTGTTGTTTTAGAGCTTATATAAGTTCTCTCCTTATAGAAAATATAAATCTTACAAATGCTCATGAAGCGTCCCCTTACATGACTTTGAATGTTGGAAAAAATGTCAAAATAAAAAATGTCAAAATAAAAAATGTCAGAACTCTTCAGAAAAGTCAAACAATGGTTAGACATTGCATGTTCATCAATAATGTTAGTTACACAATATAGAACATCGAAACTCAAACTCATAAATTGTTACGTTTTTTTGTCATAAAAGGCTACCAATACTTAGAAAGGTAATTTATATATTTATAGCTCAATGTTTCTACTTCAGTCATATATAGTATCTATTTATGAAATTTGAATCACAGGGTATGGGAAAATGTTCATGCATCAACTCAAATCAAACATTTTTTGTGTAAAATATAATTATTTTTTGTTGAAATGCTTCATTAAATTTTGTCGACGTAAGAAAGCTAGCGTAGAAAATGAGTCATTTATTTTACCACTTATACATTTAACCATTTTACGTTTATTGTTAAATAATTTACATAAAATATGGTCTGACAAAGCAGTATTATTCATGTAGAAATATACGTAATAATATTATGAGTCGTTTTTATAACAACGCTATTATGCAAATTTACAATGTATCGTGCTCGATCGCGAAACAGATTTTACAAATGTAATCACTTTCGTTTCCTTCTCCTGGTATTCCCGTCCTAAGTGATTAGGATATACATTCTTGATCAAGGAAACAGGATCAAGGCGACTTTTTCATGTGATTTGAACCAGCGAGGATCGGACTATCTAATGATTACCAGTCAAACATCGTGACCACTCGGCCACGCCCGTTCCTATTGTCCATGGTGTAATTTCTCAGAAACCGTGGTACCTAGTTAGCAGGTAACAGAATTACCTTGGTGAATATACACTCAAATTTAATAGATTAAGTAAGAATGAACTTACTTATGAACTGTATACTTAAACCAAGAAAACACTCATAGAGATATCTTGAGTATACAATAATTGTTTGACGTCACAGCTCACACCCTCAATTATCTAAAACATCAAACGTTTTCAATTTTCATCAAATTAATGACAGACGATCAATCACTGTCATTTTATAAAAGAAGCAATTATTAGTCACCTTACCTTCGATACAAATATCCGTATAAGAAAAAAACAGTTTTGTGATCAATAATTCCATCAAACCTACTCTCAGAGATTGTTCCATAGTGATACACTGCCACTCAATACAATGTCAATCAGTAACCGATGGCAGAAAAAAACAACAAACACAAACTTGAAAAAGAGATTGAACACATACTTGAAGTGTATATATGTATATCTGATGATAAACACTTTGACACAACAGTTGTTGACATATTGATAAACATCATTTCAAAAGAAAAAAGACAAGAAATGGGAGAAATATAATTAAATATACCAAGTGTACTCGGACAAACCCTTTAAAACATGTTATAGGTCGTTTATGAAAACATGAGACAAAATCTAAACGATATTTTATATAAACAATTTCTCATGTTGTACTAAACGAACTATATTATTTTTGAGTCATTCTATACATGGCTACATTTCTGATGACCTTTTTTTATCATTTATTTTCAAACAAAAAAAAAAACAAAAAAACTAATGGTTAACAAAATACATTTTCATAAAAGAATATAAACAAAAAACACATTGTTTTTCTAATATGTACATATATATTATGACTCACTATTTCATTCTCTCATTCACACTCGTACTCACACTACCACTCACTTTCACACTACCACTCACTCACACACACAATTTCCTCGCACACTCACTCTCACATTCACTATTTCCAAGCCCATTCTGTTCCACAAAAACATTACATTCAATGTTTTAAACCCTTAATTATTAGTGTTACAAAATATTATTCACAAGATTGTAAAATAATTGAAAAACAAAATGAGCCTAAGATCAGGGTTTAAACATATTAATTACAAGTTCTATTTCCATTTTTTCTATATTTACATTATTAACTACGTCTATTACATCAAATCAACATATATTTACAAAATATCTTCATATAGTGGTCGTTAGAATATAATTAATACCAATAAAGACTGGTAAATGTTGAAATGTATGTGACATTATCCATCAACCTATCAGTTATATCTTTATATCCTCTAAAGAGGTTAGATTCTCAAACATAATCATACTACACATACAATAACTAATTTAGTTTATTTTCTCGACTTTTGCAAGAATTTGACCTACAGTTGTTCCACTCCATCCATGTGTAAATAGGTACTGTGAGGGCTCGCCCGCCTGAAGGTGATTTCAATTATCAGGGGTTATTGTACAAGATTGTAAAGTCGGCTGAACATTATATGGAAAGAGACTAAAAACCGCACTTTAACTTTTTAACTTTTAATATTAAAATGTATATAATTTGTTTATATAAATAAAATTTATGTTACGTTGTGTAAAATTGTATAGGTTTATTACATATAATTTCTTAGGCTGATAAGCCCAAAGAAAACAAGACATATACATATTTACATGTTACAAAACAAACATAAAAGACGTACACTATTAAACATGGGAAAGGTACATGTGTAAAGTACCATTTTATTTATTTATTGGATTTAACGCCGTATCAACACATTTTAGGTCATTTCACGGCGTCCAGCACACCTAACCTAGCTTTCCTGGACCATTGTCTATAACCAGTACTCACCTACCCTTCCACAAGTCCGGAAACGTCTCCATATTATCTATAAACAATGGAGAAAAATTGACATTGTTGTCAAATTTTCATGGAAGGGTATAACCTCCCTGGGCGGGATTCGAACCCGTACCCCCTTCGGGACACGAGATTCCGAACCCCGGCGCGCTATCGACTGTGCTATCGACCCGGGTTGTGTATGTTACCATATTTGAACGATGGACGCACTATAAGTGTAAGTAAAATTAATATTTACCAATAAATTATGTATCCGAGTATATCCAAATATTTCCCTGATTTAATTCAGCCTCAAAAAACCACTTTAATTTAAATTCATTAAAACTTTTAATACATATACATACAATATATACATTGAAAATGTTAGGATATTTATCAAAGCCTTGTGTAGGTAAGTACATCCAAATAATACGAACAGTTTATGTTTAACTAAAATATCGTATATATATATAAACAGTCACACATCGACGATCAGGAACTTTAAAATGAAGTACAAATTTGTATAAAATTGAGTTGAAAATTAAATACAGTAACCCGCGTGTGATAAGACCATCCGTTCATATAATTCAATTTATCATTGTTATTATTTGAATGAAACAAACACGATTCGACACAGTATTTAATGGCTGCTTCGTCATTCTTTAGTCGGAATACTCCTAGACTCCTAAATGTGAATAATGTTCACTGCCCATTTATGAATGAATTAAATGCCATAAACACTGTACAATGTATATTTAAACACTTTCAGAAATGAGAGTAAATGTGATGTACATATTCAAATAGATGTATTCCAGTTCCACCGGACTGGCGTTTTTACTGCATCAATAAGGCGATCTATTAAGAGACGCTATGAACTAGGGTGTAACAAAACGGTAAAAACCGTATTGCAATATTATCGCAATATGCGAAACCTGTATTTCAAAGTATTGCAATAAGTAATTCGTTATGGATAGACATGCAAAGCAGGATTTAATGCACATGCATCGTCATTTATAATATTAACCGGTATGTCGATTTACCTTTACCTCCTTAATGATCATTTTCTTAGTGTAAGGTGTGACAGTACATTAAAGTTCCACTATTAAGGCCAGCAAAATCGATGGTCTTAATAACGAAATGGTCTTATTATAGAGACTTTTTTACAAATTAGGCATTTGGGTCTTAATAATTGTCAAAAATCACATGATTTTGAAATAACAAAAGTGGTCTTAGTAGCGGAACTTAACTGTATAACTTTATTTTTCTATAAAACAATTACAAGAAATCATACCATTCAATATACAGTGTCCTCCAAAATTTCTAAAAAAAAACTGATCATACATATTGCAAGTTATTTAATAATAAGTAAAGCTTTTTCAGGTAACAAAGTTTGAAAACAATGTAATACAATAATGCTGATTTTGAAATTTGGTCAAATTATTCTTCGTTTTTTTCTTGGGTAAAAGTGAATAGGTGTTTACCACATAAATTTGTCCACAAACTTTAGGAGGGCACTGTATATATCTCAGTATACATGTTTTAACGTACATGGATATTTGATATCAAAGTATAATAATTATCATTGCTAATCAATTAGCGTTAATTGTTTTAATATAGACATAAACATAGATATACCATACACGATATTTACATTGTCTTTATCTAAACAATAAACTATAACAATTTGTTTATTGGACAATACGAGTGTAAAATCAGTGATTTTATTTGTTAAACAAATGATTATATTAATAAAATTGCAGTAACTATACCATTACAAGTACATGAAGCTCACTCCAAATGTTTTGGGCATAAAGAGTTTTGAGAAAAAAAATGACAATGATTGCAGTGATATGTTCACTATGATTAATGCTTGTAGCAGTTTGAATCATAAAGAAAATGTATTATTGATAAACTAAATCATGATGTTTTTTAATATTTGCTCCGATGACTCTTTGTTATTTTGTTCATGAGAAAATGTTAATCGGTTTGTCCTAAAGCAAGAATTTCTGTGAGAGCTTTTGCAAGAAACTGTAGTTTAATTGTTCATAGTTTGTATGATAAAACAAGACTAATTAACAAGTGTGTGAAATGATATATGATACCATTGACATGTGATAAAAAGTTCATCTACCTTATACACATAACTATACATGAACAGTCACTCTGTTAGGTTGCACATATAGAGACAATTAATTGCGTACGAAGCAGTATAAAAAGAAGCCTCTGTTTTGCTGTTGTGCCTCACAAAAAAGCCGAAGCCGGTTTAAATCAAAGCGCCGATAGCGCTGTCAGACATCCATGGGGTTTTGGTGGAGTATATGGCTCTATACAACTCATGGAAGCGATACAAGGAACCTTTACCTTACATAAACTAGATAAGATATAACGTGCTTCTTGTCGTCTGCTTGTTAACGCGTAATGCGGACTATATTAATTGCAGTGGTAATTATCCCTTTATTTGCGCGCGCACAACCGAATGTAATCGTCCGCGACAAATTTGATGTGAATTTGCCACAGTCCAATACTAAACATGGGGGAACCCCATGTAAATCAAAGCACTGAAAGTACTGGGGTATTCATTGTGTTTAGATTTATTCAATTTTTGTTGGGTTTTATGCTGTGGCAACACCTTATATAGATTATATCACAGCGGTCAGTCCACCTACTCACTGTTCCTGAAGAAGCTTTATCTCAGGATTTTGCTGTTAACAAACTACTGGGTGCATACTTTGTCAGTGACTGACGACTGTCCTACATGACTTAGAATCAGGGGAAGGGGACAGAATGACCGTTGATATTATTAATGCTGGTGATTACATTTTTTATCAAACTCTCTTCACAATAAAAATCTGCTTGAGTCATTTACAATATTGAACGATTGAATTTACGTATTACTATGACTACTGTTGTAATTAGTCAATGCCATTAACTGTTACAATATGACTATCACATTATTTAATTAGTCTGTGTGTCAAAAAATCTAATATAGGAGAGATTTAAAACTATGTAATTGTTATCTGTTATGTGTGCTACGTAGTGCACATTTTTTTAGTAAAGTTGGACTAACACCCTGCTGCTATTCTATGATTTATATAGTAACTGAATAGAAAGTAATGTATTTAACCCCCATTTCTGCTTATCATAAAGGTCTTAGAAATTAATTTTACCTGCACTGATGGTGTTTAATGATGAAGGTTAAGATTTACAAATATTATTAAGAATTAATTGTATGATAAATTTCTTTTTTTCATTCGATGAACTGATTTAACAAAGAGGTTAATGTCGTTAAGTGAATGGGGTTATTTTTTGCAAAATAGTTGAAAGTATTTTATATGCACAAATTATCTATATTATGTAAGAAAATAAACAAATGTTAAGATTCAAAGTGTTATGCTAAGATTTAATACCCGAGTTCATTAGTACACACAAACTAGAAAAGGTGATATATGTTCCAAACATTAATTATGTTGATGACTTCAACAAGTTCAAAGATACTATTTCGATATCACTCATTACCTTCTTATCATTCATAGTCAACTGTGTTTCATATTTCATTTTACAGGCCCATTATTCTACTGATCGAGGGGTCGTAGGTTTTATTCATGGGCGGGGCATACTTTCGTTGAGCTTAGTTATGAAATAATTTTTACGGTAATTCTCCCTCCTACCACTCAGTCATCGATGTGATTTCTTTTTGGTTAACAGCTAGATCCAGAGATTTTGCCTTTTCAGGAACAGTGAGTGGATGGACTGATCTCCGTGATAAAACCAATACAATATGTGTTGCTATGGCGTTAAGGCCTCAATGAATTGATCATATGTTCTATGAATTTTGTCTCAAAAAATAGAGCTGGCCAGCGAAAAAAAAACATTTTGAGAAGCGATCGAAAGGCGAGGAATAAATGTGTGATATTTTCATGGGAATTTTTATACAAATGGAAAAATACATGTTAAATATGAACATTATACAGAAAATCACATTATAGCATGTAGTTCAGAAAAAGCATAATAAGTAACTTTTTAGTGTTTATACCAGTTGGTCATTTATTCAGCATATTGATATGATACAATCATGTACATTCAAAGATGAAATATGTCAAAATCTTTCTAACTTGAACCATATTATTTTGATATTGGGGTACAGGGCATATAGTTTTGATTATTTTGCAGGTTGTTGTAAGAAAGATTATTTGCTGTTAACATATATAAATGCTTTTCATAAGGTACATACGTCATAATTAACTGTATTTTGTTCCATTTGCATTTACTATACTGCATAGCTAATACACTAAGTGAATTCATTCAATATTAACCTTTAATTAAATACTTCCAATATTTCTGTACAATTTAGAATAAGCTCGGCTAACATCATGATAGATCAAACCTGTTGATGTTGGTGTTTTAGTAAAGTCTTAATGTTATTGGGTAAATAAGAGAATGACTCAACAACATACAACTGCTCAATATAATTTAGTAATCCAGAATGAGTACCAGTTGAGCACCCCCGTAAATATAAATGGACGAGTCTTGTTGACTTTTTGAGTATAAATAAAGTTATATTATTTGGATGATATGGGAACAACTAAACAACAAACAACTACTAAGATTATTTAAGCCATCATGTATGAGGATTTTAGAGTCAGCATCCCTATAAAATGAAAATGGACCAAACTGGAAAACTTTAAAGTGAATAAATAGAGGCTTGTCATAAATTATGTGAAAGAAAACAATTACATCAGAACCCTTCTAAAATAAAAATTGACTAAACCTTTAGGTATATAAATATAGTCTTGGGGTACGTTATGCAAAATTTCTTTCAAAATAAGTCAGTCGAGTATTTTGGGGCATTAACAATTATAATGTTAAATATTCTACCCCGTCTTACCTGCTTGTCGTAAATAACACAGCAGGGGGACATGACGTCACATAACTAGAGCAGTGTAGAGTTGATGAAAACATCAAGTTTACGTCAGTGTTCAACTGATGATCAAACATGGTTGCATTTATAATTGATGTTTTCATTTTATAAGTGAAAAGTAACTAGAGCAAAAAAACAATTTCCATTTTCTGAATTTTAAGTGCGTAAATCTGACGAACATGATCAATTTTTTGTAGCCTAAACCAAAAAAAAAAAATAATAATAAAAATTAAAGTTACGCGTCTAGGATTCGAACTCGCGACCTTATGATTGGTAGTCTGACATGCTAACCACTAGGCCACAGACACGACGCTAATTATTGTGCTAAATTTATATACATATACAAATGTATGACATATAAAAATGCGCAATGCACAAAATAACTTTTCTCCGTACACAGATAGAATAAAGTTTTATTAATGTGAAAACATTGAATATCATAATTTTAAGTACTATTTGTTTAAATTTGTATTTTTTCAACTCGTCTGCAATTGATAGTACTCGAGTATACACATTTTTCTGTTGCTATATTATTTTCTGGGTCGCAACAGAGTTCAATTATGTGTTGTTCGTTTTTTTCATTTCTGGGAGCGCTGACATAGAAAGGAATTGTTTGCAAACAATTCCTTCCAATAATGTGAATGACTGTAAACTGCATTAAGAGAAACTGATTTAGTTTCGAGTACTTTCCTTCAATTCCTTTGTCTTCCGATGTCTGTCAGCAAATGCATATTTGTAGTCACGTGACTATAGCGCTTGATACGGAAACGTAGTTTCATTCATAATTTTTCATGAATGAAATCGATGTATACATCCGCGATTATCAGTTACGTAATAATTTGTCTACCATTGTTCAATTGTTCACAAATTTGTCAATACTCGGTGTCACTTCGAAGAAAGGTTTGATGTAGATCGAGTTAAATGCGTAATTAAATTGACGCGTAGGAATACACAGATGATCGATGAAACAAAAGAACTATTTGCGAACTATTTTATTGTAGCGGAATTATCCGGATGCTGTTCGGTTTTGTTGATTAGATATATAGGTCAGTATAGGACTCCGATCGGAATACCGCTATTAATCTATTGGTAACAGAGTATTCATTGTTAAAAACAATGAATACAAAAACGGTTAAAAATAGTGAGGACAACACTGACTGGAAATTTACAAAGACCGACCGAAGAAGATGGTTCTACAAGCGCAGTGTCTCAATTGAATATTAACTTGCAAGTATGAAGTTCTAGCCAGAGTCTGCACAAAAAGCATCCATATGGAACAGACGGACCCCCGGTGAACTATACTTAACCAATAACATCTAAGAAGAAACCGCGAATCCAAGTTTGCTTACTGACACACTGTGATAACTAGACCCACGGTGATAGTTAACAAAATGTTGCGGATTACTGTATATGCAATGTGGTGCTTTTCACACAAAAAAATCTTACGAAAAAAATCTTCGTAAGTGAAAAGCAAGAAATATTAATACTATGCTCATTTGTTGGCTTATCAATTTTAAATATTATAGAATTGTGTACAATTGTGTATACCTTTAAAATATCATATCATAGTTATGCTTATTATCCGTCTGACTTTGAAGTGCTAATTATATGAAACTGACTTACGAACAATATTTTCGTAAGAACTTTTGTAAATAGCACCACTGTACCCTAAGTCTTGGTCACAAAATGTTATTGACAACTGTTATATAGAATGTATAGATTTATAATCCATAACGCCGAGTTGTTATACTACATGTACACACATAATAGAAATCATATCGTAAAATACATGTCTAAAGACAATACATGTCTAAAGACAATAGTCCATATCAGACAATACGATATGAAAGCAAACACAAACAAAACAAAGAACTGACATGTACAAAAGTATATATTATGTCAACAACAAAAAAACATTGAAGGTAATGTATATAGTGAAGATCTAGATCATATTACGTAAAGAAAAAACACTGACAATACCATATTTCATGATCTAGAAAGCTGATTACATTTTTATCAGATCCTAGGAAAACCCGTCTCAAATACTTAAACATAAACTTACCAGTGTTGTAGCTTGACTTATTTGAAAGTGACGAACAGCGAGTATTTTTATGTAAGAAGTGGATACGGGGCACTCAAAGTCGAAAATGAGCGTTTCTACATCATTTGGAAACGGGGTCCATAAACATTGAAAATATTGAAAAATCGAGTCAAAAATGAATATTTTAAGAAGTTTTGTTTGCCGATTTCTAACATGAAATAATTGAACTTTTGTTCTTTCATTTTCAATGCGTTTTTCGGTGACAGTCCACGAAGATATACGTAGAAAATCGCCGAGGTGTTCCAAATGATATTACGAAATAAAAGCTTTTTCTTTTATGGTTTTAATCTTCGATCTTAAGCACATGAGTACTAAAGCTACACCAGCTACGTAACTGTCTATTCTGTTTTAGTGCATTCGCTTTTTAAAGTTTGTGTATTCAGATTGTTGTTATTTATGTAGTGGAATGAATTGATAAAGGATACAATTGTTAGACTAAAAGCAATCAATAGATATATGAAAGAAAGAAAATACCCAGATATTTAACTATAAAACATGGGTAAATATCAATGATTGTACGAAATGAAAACAAATTAATCTGTGATATTTATGGTGTTACGCCATTGTAGACATATATAGGGACAATACAGTGAAACATGAATTATTGGTAACCCAGGGTATCATCTGTCCACGATTGAGAATATTCTGGGTTTCGAAGATGTCAAACACGTGACTTTTAAGTATATTCAAAAATGAATTCCACATTAAAAGGTTCCATTCAGAATAAGTGACATTAAAGAATGAAGTATTTAACCTGATTTGTGATAATAGCCGAGATATATAATGTCATCAGAGATATAGATACCCCTTTTGTTGTTATCTATGTTTTTTTGTAATGGAATAGTCAATGTTGCAGTTAAAAATCCATACAATACGAAGAAAACATACTAACTAGTTTATAGAATGTCTGCGATTTTAAGACATTTTGTTTCAAACTTGCATCAAGAATTTTTTAAACCCATAAGTTAGAAACACAGTCAATGAAGCTATCTCGTTTAGACAAAGTGATTTGACTGATTTGGGTTAACAGTATAACTGTTGAAAAATATTTCTATTGAATTGGTCTCTGAATTCATTGCGATGCTCTCGTCCTTTTCAGAATGTAACAATGTATCAATCCCGCACAGTTTGTTTTAGTGTAAATAAACAGTGGTTTATTCTTATTATGTTTGCTTTAAATAATTACTTTATTCTTACCATTATAAGTGTTTTATGAGACTTTGAAATATTTTATAATCAGATATAATTAATTGACTGACTCATTGACGCAGTAATAGTACAGTTATATTACAATCGTGAGCATTCGGCAATTTCCGTAAGCTGAAAACATAGGACAAATACGATCAATTTCAGAATGGCAATATTAAATCCTGGATGGCTTTAAAGACCAGTTCGTCCGTACTTGATATACGTACGTCAGAAAGCACACCCTTATTACATATGGTAAAGTCCGGGACGACGCCCTATTGTAATTCAATCCTGTTATCTTATATTTATCAAGATAAAAATTGAATCATTTCAATACATTGACAAGCTATAAATAATACAATAATACTTTTATTTGAGTGAAAAATCAATTTTGTTTATCCTTGACTAAATTTTAAAGAAAATAACAAAATAAATTAACTTGATGTTCTTTTAAGTGTTGTACTGCAAAGTTTTTCCCTTGTTCTTATCTACGCATTCAAGCAGTTCTGATATGAGGAACGGTAATGCATGAGACGTAATGCATGTTAATTAAAATTTGTTATATCGTTAAATTTCATTCAACTTTCAGTGGCGCATACATTAACCCTGCTGATTTACAAATTGTCACTTTCTGCTATATGAATGTTGAACTTGGCAAGAGTGTTCTCTGTAAAATGTACATTAAACGTCATATCTAAATTGCCGGTTACCATGGCAATGCAGGGGTTGGGTAAAATTTGAGAAAAATGAAAATTTCGCTAACAGTTACTGTAAGCCTCAAAATGTGATCCAACTCCCAGAGCCTGTATGTAGACTATATCATTATCATATAGCGCCTTCTGTCTGCACTCAGTGGCCCCGATTTTCTTCAATTGATCCCCTGAGATGTCTAATGATAGGATGGGTCATTTTTGAAAGACACATTTTCCTTAAGATAAATCCAAGAAATTAAGTTAAAAAGCTAGTTAGTTAAGTCCTTGTGTGATCATTTTAAAGAGAGGATGTAAATTGCATGAAAACATGTTAAACGCGTTGTTTTTAATAAATGGGTTGTTCATACAGTAACGGTGTCCATGGTGACCCAAGTTTTGATATTAATACAAAATTGTGGTAATATGTTGATATATATGACAGTTGTAACAAATTTGGAATGTTTTTCAAACATTATTTTACTTTCTATTTAGATAGTTACCAATGTTTCACCTGTGTCTAAGCTATGTCAGAATGTAGTTGTATTTACATAATATTAAAGATGACTTATACAACTTATAAAAGTGTGTTCATCAAATCTTAATGAGGTCATACTGGTACATTTTGTAGTTCTTTTATTTCAAGCTCTCAGTGTGAACTTTTAGAATCGTTGAATGTCCGTCGTCCGTCCCGAATTTTGTTTGTGAACACTGTAGTGTTCACATTTTTGCCCCAATTATCATCCAACTTATAAGGATTCTTGTCTATGTAATTGCTAGGATGAGTTCGAATATGGGTATTTCGGATGTAAAAACTAAGTATATGCTATTTTACTTTTCCTGTTGCACATTGTCTCTAGTATTTGTAGTCTAGCATTCAAAAGTTACATTTGGCTACAGTAGTCACTTACTCGATCACTTATTATTTAATTATGTCGCTCAGTCTAATTTACTCATAAACCCTTCACTCTTTAATACTCACGTTAAACTTAGAGACAGGATCAGAGACAGAATTTTGATCAAGTCTAACCTAAAAAATTCCTTCCAAAAATCAATCTAGTGGTAATCATCAATGACCGCTACCAAATTAAACTTGCATTCAAGTATAAAATATTCGATTTCTTTCAGGAAGAAAGTAATAATTTTTGTGCCTATTAATTTGTACTATACAAACATTTCAGTTAAAAAAGCAAAATTAGAAACTTTAGAAAAAAGTTAATTAAGTTTTACTGCTTTAAATAAAATTATATGAAATCACCTTTACATAAGGTCATAAGTATACTAGGTTTTTTATATTATAAATTTTATTAAATTCAAAGAATGTTAATTACAATGAGGTCGTTGGGTTTGATGCTTTATATATATGTGTGTGCTTTGTCGTACATTAGTCTCTATTAGACCGTATATGTCACAGAACGTAAGTGTCACACGTGTGTTACATATTAGGGCGAATTTATCACACTTACATCGTTGGACATATACATTGTGCAAATTAGCGATAAACGTTTGAACGTATCACACATGTCACGCAATGAAACAATTCTAAGTGCTATTAACTTTGTCCGCAGCAGCAACGTCGTAATTCAATACCGACTCACAATCTATTGCATCACTTTCCACGCTCAATTCGACAGTTATCTTGACGTTTTTAATCACATTTGTTCTTTATCATGGTCCTTGGCAGTGAACCCTTCAAAGTTTGACCCTTCATTGTCACTATCATGTTAAAAAAATGGTTTCAGACCCATCCAGTGCTGATGAAATAACGGACATAACACCACTCGCGCGCGAGTCCCCATAAACAAAGTTTCTACTAGCAAAATGTTTGCCTCGCGACTCGGCAACTTCATTTTTTATAATAATAAATTAGGTTTCATTTACAGAGTCATTACAGTTAGGCAAAGCCCACTCTTCCCTGTGAGCCTCTTAACAAAAGTATTTACATAGTATATACAACAAGCAAAGTAAAACATTTGACAAGTGATTAAACAAGTTTACTACAAATATACAATAAAGGAGTTAAAATAATTTAAAATCAGTGAAGAGAATAAACTCATGAAATTTACTGGCGAAATATTATTGAGCATAGTGCTTGGTATCTCCAGTAAAGATGCAAAATTTAATTAATATATCTAGTTTGATGATGCATCGCTTTGTACTTAATTTAACAAAAATCAAATTCTTAGTTGTCACGCATGCTCGTGAAATTATCCTGAAAAAGTCGGAATATTTGGTTTTACTTTTAAGCTAATTTGGCTTAAATAAACTGAAATAATTCAGATTTGTTTTAAAATGAAATCAAGCACATCTATAGAAAAAGGTATTCAAAAACCAGTATCAAATAAAATTTCTTTTTATTTATGTTAATCTTTTAGTACATATTTCTACATGTATGCATAAAACGTGATAATATAGTAGTTTGAATTAAAATGATAAAAAAAATAATTAAAAAATAAATATTATGACAGTGACTGGGTTTGAACCACCAATGTTTGGTTTGGAACTGTTTTATATTTTTATCTTTTCCAACGGTCTAACCGATTGCGGTATTTTGGTTCCTAATATTATGCAGGTTAGCTGACATATATATAAGGATTAGAGACCCTTCATATTTACTAATTTCCGGCCCCTAAATATTCATATTGAAATGGGGAACAGTATTTTTCGTGTTTATAAAATGTATGAATGCAACAGTATTAATAAAACTAACTTTTATAATTCTTGTTCATATTATTTAGTGAGAAAATGTTGAAAAATATGTAATGTAATACCTGTAAAAGCCCTTAGGGGCCATATTGATCATTCTATTGTACACAAATTATATAGACATGAGAAGATAATTTCTACACACATTTCTTTTTATTTTGTGATTGATACTTAAATCTTTGTAAAGACAATAAGTATTTAAATAAAAACATATATTTTGTACAGAATAAAACATATTTATGTTTCCAGAGAAGTTTTAATACAGAAAATGTTCGTTTTTATTTACTAGACACATTTAAAACTTTAAACGTGTGCTTTTGCTACAAACCAAGTTTTTGTCATTAATATTGTGTATAAGGGTTCCAGGTTTTAATGTTGTAGTTCGGTGTAAACCCAAGTGCTATGGTTCCGTTTTAAATGGGATTGAGGCACACTTTTTGTGTTTGACTCTTTCGAGTTGAATACCCAGTCCCTCTTTGGGACTATTTTGGAAGAGTAGTCTCCCTTTCAATAGGGATCTGCTTTTCAAACCGTTTTAACTCTGTATTCTACGGAGTTAAAGCGATTTATCGTGTTCGGCTCTCTCGAGTTGAATACCCGTTCCCCTGGGTGGGAAGAGAAGGGTCGAGTAGTTCTCCCCCCTTGCTGGGGAGTTCCGCTGCCCTGAGCTCCTCAATTCTGTCACTAAAAGGATTGAGGATCTCTGGTCCCCTGTGAAGGACTATGTGGGAAAGATAGTTTTTCCCTATTGTATGGCCCCCAGGGGTACGAGGCCCTGGGGACGGGACCCTAGGGGGCGGGGCCTTGGGGCGAGGCCTTGGGGCGGGGTCCTGGGGCGGGGCCTTGGGGGCGGGGTGATGGGGCGGGGCCTTGGGGGCGGGGTCCTGGTGGCGGGGTCCTGGTGGCGGGGTCCTGGTGGCGGGGCCCTGGGGCGGGGGTGATGGGGCGGAGCCTTGGGGGCGGGGACCTTGGGGCGAGGCCTTGGGGCGGGGCCTTGGGGCGAGGCCTTGGGGGCGGTGCCTTGGGGGCGGGGGTGATGGGGCGGGGCCTTGGGGGCGGGGTCCTGGGAGAGGACCTTGGGGGCGGGGGCTTTTGGGACAGGGCCCTGGGGGGCCTATGGGCCGAATATCTAAAACCAATATCATTATAATGACAAATTATATTTGGAATTGTTAAGGACAGAGGTAGCCACTGAAAGGTAGTGGCTGATAAGGTTTTGCTGTTATTTGCTATGTACCATTATGTACAGTTATATACATGTACATTACAGAAAGAATAAATGGACTACTTTCAACGATAAAAGTGATTTGAATTTTTCAGATTCATTTAATTTTCAATGGGATAGTACTACAGGCTTGGCAAAGTCTACACTTCATTTTTTCTGTATGACATTCACTGGGTTATCTTGTGATAAAATACTTGTCTACTACCACAATGAGGAAATCATCTAGTATCCAATAGAAAACACCGAGTTCATAAAATATGGTTAGAGAGAGTTTAATATAAAACAGTCGATTTCTGTCTTTTACCATCTTAAATCTAGAATTACTTCACGTTTCTACAAAATTTACATATCCTTAGACAAAATTTGATTATATAATAGCTGTATCAACATTTCATAACATCGCCTTAAACGAAAAAACAAACATGTGTCTCAAACAAAAAACACAGAGTAAACTTTCAAAACATACCTACAATATTCAATAGAAAGCATGGGTGAGTCACCAAGCGGTATATATTGTACTTCAACTCAGTATATAAATTTAAAACTAAAAATAACCTTATTCAGCAGTTTTCTCGTAAATGATTTAAAAACCCTACATGAATGACTGCTAGATTAAATGATCGACAATTGAACATAATTTACATACCATGTAAAGAAAATTTAACAAACTCATGGCATCAAATTAGTCTATCTCCGTATACAGGAAATTTGATAGCACTAAAATCAATGTTTAAAGATATAATATTACATTTGTTGTACATTTATCATTATTTGTGATTTGTTCATTCATTAAAAAAACACATGTCTGACCGCTCAGGTGACATATCAAAGTTCGAGGGAGTTCATTTATTTGTCTTATCGGTCTTCACAGTGCTGTGACAAGCAATGTAATCAACCTGAGGCAATATTCGAAAATAGGGCTGTGGATCGTTGACCTAGTGGCGATCCGAACCACGGTTCATGTGTAGCGATTCACGAATCGAACCACGAATCACTTGTTTACGGAGAATCATACAGGAATTTTGCTGTAACAAACAAGTGAAGAATTGCAGAAGCTTTTACTATATGGAAAACCATGTACTCCAAACATTTCTATTACCAGACTTTTATGATTATTTTCAGTGGTAACATTTTTCTTTAAATGTGTATCAATCGAAATTTTGACACAAGATAATAAAGTCCCTACATAAATTAAAATGTTGATAAGTAGTGTGGCTCGTTTTCAGTTTATATTAAGCTAAAAATGTTCTTTCATTTTTCCAAAAGTTGATTGCGATCCGACGATTTCGGACGTGACGAATATTTGTTCTCGATTTTCTGGTCGAGATCACGAATATTGGAGTACTCGGATACTCGCAGCAGCCCTATTCGAAAAGGTCTGTCTTTGGGCATGGGTTACGAGAGCATAACTTCTTAGTTCTCAACTTCTCACTTTATTATATAAACGTATTGCCAAAAAGCGGTCCATATGTACACCAAGGTATTTGTTTTACGCAAATGCGATCAGCAAGGTCCCAATCTACCAAAATTAACTATATGGCGTCTTTCGTGCATCGGAGCCCTGTCGACCGCCTATAATATTACGAACAATAGTAAGCTTGAAACTTATATACTTCTATTTAAGTAGCAACGCATGGCGTAACTGCTTCGAGGAATTTGATACGTACGTTTACATACGTACATGCTCGATCGGGTAATAGATCATGCCGTGCACTTTAAAATATATTTTTTCCTCTTATAAATGTTTTAAAAAATCAATTATAATAAGTGCAACAAATCACAATATACGTATATACAATGTAGTAATGATAAGGTAAGATTTGATTGTAAAAACACATTCGAACAAGGAAGACGCTTCTTTGTGAACATTAAACTTCGTAAATTATAATTTAGGATACAGGAAGTTTTGTAGCTTTGTTATAATACAGAATTATGTTCTTAGTTTTGTCGTACAAATTAAATATAACAATAAAATAGAAGTATATGTACTAGTATCACGTTCCACGGTCTTTCTATGTGAAAATAAATACAATGCATACTTGATACTTGAGATCGTTGAAGTTAGAACATAATAGAAAACTGGAAGTTATTTTTGTCCAGTGACAACATAAGCGGATCTAGCGGGGGGTCAGGGGGGGGTCCGGACCCCCTTGAATTATCAAAATGTTCCTGTCCATTAGTGAATTTCTTGACTGTAAGTCATTTTTAAGTAGCATGAAGCATTCTTTTAATGGATAGATGCATATATTTAATGGTTATGTAGTTTGTATTAAAATAATAATAATACATGTATGTTGCATTATTCTGCAAACTGTGTATATTGTAGTTGTGTTTCGAAATGTTTGACAACCCCCCCTAGAAAAAGTTCGGACCCCCCCCCTAGAAAAAAATCCTGGATCCGCCCCTGGACAATATCCAAGGACCCTATGATAGGTTCCTTGCAATATGACAATTACATGTATATCAACTTAATGCAACAGCTTTTTAAAACAAAAATTAGTACATAGTTTTATTCTAGTTACCATATCGAAATTGCAGTAGACATTATAGTATCTTCTTTAGTTTTGCCCGAAGGCTTATCGGGTTTTATTTGCGGAATCGCACTCAAAAGGCTTGATGAATGGTTCAAAGGTAGTTGTCGGAGGAATTCGAAAATGCAAGCCCAAAAACTGGCGGGGTATGTTTTTGCACAAATTTATATACGACAATTTTTTCGCATAAGACATTTTGTTATATAAGCCCAACTTGTAGATTAACTATTTTTCACAAATATTTGACACGTGTGGTATAATGTTGATTCAGGTATAAAATATATATTTTTTATCAATACCTAACAGCTAATATTGAAGATTGTATCTACTATAAAATACAAATATTGTAATATCAACCCTGTTATAACAATACATAGACATTTGTATTTTATATATCTCTATATCAGATGAAATAACTAAAAAATTAAAATTCCAGATTTAAAGGTTATGATAAAGTTTAAATAAGACGGCCATTGTACGTACTGCAAACCGGTCAAAATTTGAGTTTTATTTATTTTCGTGAACATTATATTCAACGCAATAGAAAATTAGGAACTGTAAATAATCAGATGTTGCAAGAGAGCTAAGTACATTAGAATTGTTAAGCGTTGTTCAAGCTATTACTATATATGAAATACTGTACGTGAAATATGGCACAAAAATGCAAAAGGTTCGTATGACATGAAGTTGATTTAATAAATATGCCTTTGTTGCAAATGCCAAACTGGGAAGCAGCATCATTATGGTGGCCATGCACACGTGACAATGGCCGTGAGGCATTGTGATAGTGTGTATGTGAACCCGACCCACCATTGAAGAAGACGTTGAACAAGGTTGTGAACATAGAAACTATTATCTGAGGCTTCTCTTGTCATGGTAGATAAATAATCTACATCTGCATTAAACATTATTCTGTGAAGAAAACAACGTGTATATTACATTCAAATGTCCAGTTCTAAATCAGGAACTAACTCTTAAAAGTCAATCTGCGAACTGAGCATTGTTAACCAACTTTAAGCTTATCAAAATGTCATTGAATGTTTGTAAATATTGTCAAATTTTATTCAGCCATCAATATCGTATACATAAACCCCGCTGATTTAAATATTCACTACAGTACGTCTGTACTAACGAGCGATATAAATAATATAAATCCGTATTTATGCACGAAGACTATCGAACAAAACTGAGTTTTTAAATTAGCGGAGTATGCGCCACTGACAATTTACAACACTAGGTCTAAGTCTTTATTACGTATGTCATCTTCAAGTCGCGACCTCACATATATAGTTTTATTATACTCGTTTACTAATGAAACAAGATCATAAAATTTGGTAATAATTTCACATGACATACTTTGATCATTGGTTTATCAAATCTATCTACGTTCATAGAGGGCAAAATGTTAACCATAAATTGACAGATAATAGAAAAATAAACCGAGCGAAAAATTGTAACAAAATCAATCAAAATAAATGAAAAAGTAGAAAATAATAAAAGAAACCACTATGACATGTAACGTCCATAATCAGAATATGTATATCCCTTTCGAGTGAAAAGACGTTGAACATACAGTAAAAGTCCGCTATAAAAACCATCTGAGTAATTACAAAATCTTACAATTTTTGACGATTTTAAAGCTTCAAATGCTTAATTAGAGAAAAATGTGTCATTTAATTAAGACTATTTCGTGCCCAAGACCTTCGGCTTTGATGGTTTTAATAGTGAAACTTCACTATAACAATTGAGTTTGGTTTTGAATTAATGTCGACTGGAGAGAATACGTCATGATCTCAGAAAGTGCCAAGCCGGCTAAAACAAGACAGAATACATGCACAGACGTTAAAACCCTTTACTCTAAACATACAATAAGAAGGAACAATTGTGTGTGGCATCTGTGGATGAACCCAAACACATTGACCAATAGACTCGAAGCCGGCCATTACGATCCCAATCTTGCTAAGACAATGATGTATCATGACCTTACCGATCGCCTATAAATTGATCATGAAGTATCAACGTCTTGATGGCCATTTTTCATTATTCAAGCACATAACTATCATCAAAATAAATTACGTTTTGTAAAACCGTTTTATGAGCATTTAAGTATAATTTCAAGCTAATCTGATCTTTAAAGTCATGCAAAAAAAACTCATTTTAAAAATGATAATTTTCTTCCACGGGACAATTACCCTCATCTAGTTTCATAAATTTTAAGCATAGCAAGGTCATATAATTTATTGTTATTAAAAAGTTCTGCATAAACTATAATAGATCAATAACATAAATACATTTACTTTTTAAAATGTACAATGTATGTTCAAAAATATAATCTTAATTGAATCTTTTTTTAAATTTCAATAACAATATTTTATTAAACAGATTGGTGTAAATGTTTAAGTCGAAGACAATTTATATATAATAGTAAATGTCCGAATATACCAATATATACATATGATAAAAAAGCAGAGCAATGCCCCATTGGCTTTAACATTCAGAATAACTGGCATGTTTGCACTTCGGCTTAATGTTTGAATATAATTAACAGTACATGTCAATCCATATGTATGGTGGCATATTTCTGCCATCAGATAACCACATAACTAACTAGTTAATTAAGTGGTTAACTAGTTACTGTAACTAGTTAACCACAGAAGTTAATTAAGTTAAGTGGTTAACTAGTTACCATAACGAGTTAACCACTTAATTAACTAGTTATTTTGTGGTTATCTGATGGCAGAAATATGCCACCATACACATAGCCTACATTATTATTTAGTTTTGCTATACCTGATTAAGCGATATATTTGCAAACATACAGTGTCCTCAAGAAGTTTGAAAAATCATGTTCTTAGGTTAAATCGGCCAGCGCACCTAACTTAGCTTTCCTGTACCCTCGTTTAGAACAAGTACTCACATAATCCTCCACAAGGCCGGCAACTTTTCCAAAAACCTTATTTATGGAAGAAAATGACATTATTGTCAAATTTTCATGAAAGGGTATACATGTGTAACAGCAAATATGATTTCATAGTTTGATAGAAAGTCAGGTCTGAATAATTCAAGCATATCAGGTAAGTGTACATTAAGCATGCTTGCAAGATGCCTAAGCTACTACGTTACGTATGACAGCTTGCAATTCATCGTCGCTAAATATTTGACTTTTATTGAGAGTTCGCACATACATGATAATTAGGAGGCATGCGGTCAGACGGTCAAAGTCGGATACATGAAACGATCGTGTAACTTGTACTGCCCTGATATGCCACTGGCTGACCCTAGTTTGACTGATGAGACATTTCACAATAACATGACGTGATAAGATTGCTTAAACTTGTAAACCATATTATCCTATAACATGTGACATGTAGATATGGTTTAACATTCACATTTTGGTTCATTGCCCGATCAATCCAATATCACCCTGATTGGATTAAACTATCAATATTATTCATTTTGTTTAAATATTACCAATGCAGACAGTTTACTTAATTGAAGTCAATTTAGAGGTTGTTAAATCCTTCTGTCAAGGTTTTAGACAAACTAGTATATTATAGACACGTTTTAGATATACACTTCTGTCAATTTTACTGTATACCCCATTTGAATGGCAATTTCTCTGTAACAATCACCTTTCAACAACTTGGACTTTGTGCAATGTAGGAGTAGTGGTCCAGTGGTAGGACCCCGTGTGCTAAAGGATCGAGTTTCGCGAGGTCCTGTGTTCGGAATCAGCAAGAGGAACTGCTAAGTTTCTTTTGTCTCATTTTTGTCCTTAAATTTGAATTCACAAATCAATGATATCGCTGAACAACATTTAGCCACAAATATAATTTAAAAAATTCAGTTTACGACAAGGACTATGTTGTATAGATGTTTGTGTGCTTCGCCTGAGCTTCGATTCCCGAATGTAGCAAAAGCCCCGAATATTCTTGAATATTCTTGGTGAATCCCCTTAGATCTATCCAAGATTCATTTACTATTCGAGGTATTACGAATTGTTGTACAAAATGTACTAGTAGCTGTTGTAAACATGTCTCACTATATAATATAGATCTGGATATTGATATCAATAATTCACACACACACAATATTTATATTCTATATACGACGAGGTATACACTGTTGTTGGGTAGTCTTAAATGCAACATAAAACACATTGATTTTTAATGTTGAAAGCTACATTCTAACGTGGTAATTTTGTAATGCAAGATTTATATCAAAATTAAATATGCAATTTAAATACAAAAATCAAATCACTTTTTCTCACGAATTCGGTTTTGAGTTTTTACTTTATTTTATGAGTTATACATGTATTTCAACAATCATGGTTAAAATAAAACAGACAGAGGTATGTACGCTCGATTGGTTTAACAAAATGCTTTAGATAAAAATAATTTACATTATTAACACCTTGGTGAAACCAAACATCATTAAAACCTAAATTTTCTAATAAATTTTTAACATATAATGCCCAATTTGCTTTTCCAGGGTATAATGAAATATCATTTAACATCAAATTGTAAATAAGTTTAATATACTTTCGATCATCTTGACACAAACAAGTAATTTTTAACCAAAATCTGATGATATTAACCATTCTCATAGTTTTTAAAGGTCTACGACCTAAACCCCGTAAACAAAATTATTCTGAGTGGTAAGTTTGACTCCGAGCAAATTCTTTCAAAAATGTAAATGAGTGCGTTCTAACACATCTGCATTGGCAAACCCCCATATTTCAGAACCATAATTTAGTATAGGTATGATCAATTTGTCAAATAGTGATAATATATGACTAATGGTTAAATTTGGAAACTTGACGATAGATATATGCATGTACAGTACATGGATAGGGTCTTTAAGTGATAAGAACTCTATGCTAAAATGCGCTTTTGAATGACATTTTGAAAATTGATAGTTGACTTTGAAGAAACGATCATAAAAAGACATATAAAATAAGGTTATCCTATTCAAATATCTCAAACCATGGCGCATGAAAAGAGCATTGAAAATAATGCTATCCAATTCAAAGACCTCGAACCGTATTCTTCCTGAGGTACAATAACTTGAAAGTATTGTCTATTTTATGACAACCTTGAAGTATGTAGACTTTATACAACCTATGTGTGGAATGAAAATTAAATTTCTCAAGTAGTATACTTAAATTATAATGTATATTATAAATTCTTTAATATCTTTGTGATATATAACAGTTAAACTACAGTAAACCATGTATAGTAAGACCACATGTGACACTTCGTTGTACACCAGTAAACCATGTATTGTAAGACCACATGTGACACTTTGTTGTACACTAGTAAACCATGTATAGTAAGACCACATGTGACACTTCGTTGTACACCAGTAAACCATGTATTGTAAGACCACATGTGACACTTTGTTGTACACTAGTAAACCATGTATAGTAAGACCACATGTGACACTTCGTTGTACACCAGTAAACCATGTATTGTAAGACCACATGTGACACTTTGTTGTACACTAGTAAACCATGTATAGTAAGACCACATGTGACACTTCGTTGTACACCAGTAAACCATGTATTGTAAGACCACATGTGACACTTTGTTGTACACTAGTAAACCATGTTTAGTAAGACCACATGTGACACTTTGTTGTACACTAGTAAACCATGTTTAGTAAGACCACATGTGACACTTCGTTGTACACCAGTAAACCATGTATTGTAAGACCACATGTGACACTTTGTTGTACACCAGTAAACCATGTATTGTAAGACCACATGTGACACTTTGTTGTACACCAGTAAACCATGTATAGTAAGACCACATGTGACACTTCGTTGTACACCAGTAAACCATGTATTGTAAGACCACATGTGACACTTTGTTGTACACCAGTAAACCATGTATTGTAAGACCACATGTGACACTTTGTTGTACACCAGTAAACCATGTATTGTACGGTCATTTGTATCACCTCGATGTACATGTATAGTATTGACTTGAGTCAATTGGTTTATATATTTGTTGGTTTTTTTTACTTTATTTCTATACGAGATTGTTTAAATTCTATATGTCAGTGAACATTTTCAATGCCATAAAACACACTTAAAACATACTGATTCACGGTAAATATGAACTACATGTATATAAAAACAAAAATTTTAAAGAATGAAAATGTATCCAATACTAGGTAAACTACGAAAAACCGTTATGGCCATATCATATAAACGTTTTTTTCTCTGAAACGTGATATTCAGTTCGATACTCGATTTTAAGAACGCAAAAGCGCTACAATTGATAATAAAATCGCGACATAGCGATATAACGATATTGTGGTCATGAAAAGGCGATAGAATGCTGTTTTTTATTAATAATTTTGTCCATTATCGTGTTTTAAAACTGTTCTTAGACGATGGTCCTCATTGTATTCAATAATAAGCGTGAGGAATTACAAACACCATGTTCGTGTAATGTAAGATCCCATATTTCCTATTTCTTTTGTTCGTAATGGGGCCAATCATATAGGAAAGTGTTTGAGTTATATACACATTATGAGACATGTAATACAATTATGAATACACTATACTCTCAAGCTAAAATTCCTAAGACTTTGGCCAAAGTTTTCCAAACTTAATTATTGGCCGCTAGAAAACGTGACGGTGTCAAACTCTTAGGAGTGCAAAAAACTACGATTCAAACTCTTTGGTATTTTAGCTCGACCCAACTATACACAACTGAGCATTCGAAACTACCTCGGCGACCTTCTACACAGTATATCTTCGTAGCATTCGGAATCGCCTTGGTTGTTTCGAATGTCTTCGTGGAAGATCGCCGAGGTCGTTCCGAATGGCATCTCAGATAAAGAGGGGCTAAAGTTTAAAAATCTGGGCGAGTTTCACTTCAAACTGGAAAAGTGTTCAGGGTACATCAATTTATGGTGTATTGAAACCACAATAAAAGAACGCAGTTGTAATTTAATTTTCTATCATTTTACAATACTTAGTATAGATGCCTCAGGCGTCAAATGAAATAGTTATTTATCGAATTTAGATTGTATCTTTTTTATATCTTTTTTAAATATAAAATGACATAATTCTGTAGCTAGCTCGTGTTGAAAATTGTTACAAATAGGTCAAATTTATATCTAGTAACACTTTTATGTCGTAATAACTGGGTTGTACGTACTTGCAGTTATGAATTATTAAAATAAGTACATTTGTGCAATCGTTGTTACCAACAAAGGCAAATTGAATCTAGGGCAGACACTTTTGAAAGCAACTTTGTATGTGTTTGTAAGCAACCACTTTATCTAGATTATGCTTTCTACAAAGACTCATTTGCTTATTTTGATAATGGAAGCAAGCTGAACGTCACATTGGCTTTATAAATACTATAAATACTGTAAATCGATGGCGATAATAGAAGAATTTTATCTCGAAATAAATTTTTAAAATTGAAGCAATTAAACGAATTGCTTTTTATATATGTATACTGTAGGCTTTACTTTAACTGTTAATTTGTATTAATTGAATACTTTGTTTCACAATAAGGAGTTAAGTGTCGAATCCATATTTTGTACCCACAATGTTGTAAACTGCAAATGTGAGCAACGGTTAGCAAAACAGAACGTAATAGAACAGAACAGAACAAAGCCGCTAGTTCATTTATGATTTATTCTTACTGTTTGTTTGTTTGTTTGTTTGTTTGTTTTGTTGGGTTTAACGCCGTAGCAACATATTGTATAGGTCATATAACGGCGGTCAGTCAACCTCACTCCTCCTGGAAAGGCTTCATCTCTGGACTTAGCTGTTAAGCAACTACTTAGCGCATACTTCTTCAGAGACTGACAACTGCCCTACATTATTAAAATTCATTGGTAGGAGGGAGAATGACCGTAGAAATAATTTCATCACCAAGCTCCACGAAAATATGCCCACCCGGGAATCGAACCCACGACCCCTCGACCAGTAGACTTGCGTACTACCAACTAAGCTACCCGGGCGCCTTTATATTTAATGCATTGTCATTATACAATACAAAAACGTTACAAAAAAATGTTAGACGTATTACCAAGATTTAAAGTTGCAGATAAGTTTAGCGTGAGCGAAAAACAGGGACAAATCAAGAAACAAGAAAAAAGACATTATCAACCAGGTTGAATCTCTACATGGCTAAATAGTGTATGACATCTACAGAGATTGTGAGCTTAGAATATATTTATATGTATATTAAATAATCTATATATTCATTTACTTATTAATGTAGGCATGCGTTGATTTTCACAGTCGTCGTAAAATGTAGACATTAAAGCGCAATAGCCCGCTGATTCAGTCTTATAAATTATGTCTTCAAATCGATTTTTCAAATATTCTATTTAATTTATCAGCGGTAAACTTCAAAGTATGAATATACATATGTCAAACTTTACGATCCCTTTGGACGAAAAAAGCATATTTATATATACATTTGTATAATGTGTTTTCATTTTCTTTATAGTTTTATTGCGATAACCGGTGGTTATTGGTATATATAAAATATTTATTTATTTATTTATTCAGGTCTCAAATTGCATGTGAGTATGTTATGAACGTGTATATCAATAAGAAATTTAGTACATTTAAACTTCATGATATTTAAACGACTAATTCTGAAAATTCATTAGAAATAGCAAATACAAAAAAAATGAACTGTTTACTAATTATCGAGGTCTATTTTCACAACACTTGCACCTTTTGGTTACATTTTAAACAGTCGTACGCTTATTTTAAACTTACTCTCGTAATAGGTTAAGATCACGAATTTTAAAAGGAAAAACGATAGACAATGTTATAATTTACTATATGTGAGGTAGAAAGTAATGTTTCTAGCGATATGAAGTACAAAAACCCCAGTAAAATGGTAATAAACGACACGAATTTCCAAAAATGGCTTGACTATAGTAAGGAACTCTTCGGCGATTCACTACAATCATTCAACGAACGGTCGAGGTGCTCCGAATAGAACTTAAGCAAGAAGGTGCGGGGAATGTTTATTATCAAAGCTCTTACGATCAATTTTGGTCGTAAATCCTTCTATTTTTGTATCGTAATACTATCGTAAGTATTTTGATAGTATGCATGCCGTCTTGGACCACATTATTAACTTCCGAGCGATGTCACCAATAAGAGCATTTGTGTCAAAGACAGCATGGTCAACAGAATAATCGTATTAGAATTCCGTCTAAGAAAGGCCAAGTGGAAGAAAACATTGATTTTCTGTCAGGGACGATTCTATGTGGCTCTAAGTAGGCATCACATTGGGAAATTATTGTATCAATTCTATTCTCATAGGCATTTTTTAAGATAATAAAGATATGTGCGATCGATTAACAATTCCCTCCATAAGTACTCAAACAAAATCATGTTTTTAGAAATAAACCAATTCACATTGAAAATTAGTAAAGTCTCATCTTCACACAGGATAGTCCAACAATGGTTATTTTATGTTTCGTTCATTTGAAAACATATTTCGTAACTATAGAAATTATCACTAATTAAAAATGTATGTAGGAATGAAGTTCATTGGCACTGAATCACGAATATACAATATTTTAATAATGTTCAACGTGCATCCAGTGACTACATCGATAAATAAATGATAATTAAAAAAGAGACATATAAGAATAAATAAATACAAACCAGTAAAAATGTCTAATAATAAATTCCAATCTGAATATGAAATAAACTCAATCAGCGAGTCCTCAATCAAAATGACATTCAAGGTTTTATGATTCTAAATTAAATTCCCAACTCTTCAAAACTTAATATATATATTTAAATTTAATGTTACTTAGTATTTTTCTCAATTTTCACTCTAAAAGTGTTTTGCACATCTTAGCGAATATAACGTTGACGCCGGTATAATAAATCATACACTAGTATACAAGATAAAAATGCCAGTTAGGTTTTATCGATATTTAAATGTATGAAGTTCAAATTAAATTCTGTATGTATTTTGGTTAAAGGCCAAACATGAAATCTTTCACTGTATACTTAAGGGAACAAATAAAGTCCTGCATTCAGACTTCGAATATTAGGTTTAATAAATGACGTCTGATAAAGAATGACTTAAACTATTACAGGTGCTTATTCTTTAAAATGGATTTCAGCTTTGCTTAGGTTATGTACGTAGGTCACTCACCTAACCGGCTTTCCTGGACTTTTGTATGCCAGCAAAAGCTTACCCCTCCACCAGGAGTTGATATAATACCTTATTTACATTGTTTTATCCATCCCAGGTAAAAATTGGAAAAGCCTTAGCGTTTTCGATGCACATTAATTATCAATGCCGTATATTCTTTTGCTTTTGCTGTTGGTGTTTTAGAGGTTGGTTTTAAGGCCGTAGTAACACATTGTTTACTGTCATATCACGTCGGTAAGTCAACCTTGTCACCTTTTCCTGAAAAGCTAAATTAGTGACTGAAAACTGCCCGACATAATTTAGAATCAATAGCAGGAGGGAGCATGAGCGTAGGAATTATTTCATGACCAATCTCCACGAAAGTATGCCCTATCCTAGAACCGCATATCCCTCTTGTCCTCAAGAAACCCCTTATTAATTATATAACCCAATTGAAATATCATGGTCCAAACTGGGTTCGAACAACGATCTTTCGTGTTGTAAGTGGAAAATCTATCACGTAACAAGAAAACGAGCCAGAAGACCACAGAGTATATAATATGTATAGAATATGTACAAGTGCTACACTATGCCTCTGCTACATTTATTTTACTTATCAATACCCAATGAAGACATCAGCAAAACTTATCACCTTGTACCAATATTTATAAACTTCAGTCTAGTAAGACTAGTGTCTTTATTTGTTCAGAAATCATAAAATATCACCAGGTCTTGTTTACTTATAAAAATCTTTTATAGTATATAGAATATGTTAATATTAAACGAAAGGAAATTTTTAATCGGCTGAATTTACGATGATGATTGCAGTAAGACCTGTCTTAAAGAGCATTGAGTGTTCATAACATTGCGATTCTTAAATAAATATATCCAACTGCGATGCTGTTACATTATGATGTTGGAGGAACAGATCCGAGGAACTCCGAAAGTACAGGAATGATTAGAAGAATGGAATTTTAAATGATATTTATTTATACTGGGTTTAACGCCGCGTCAACACTAATCTTTAGGTTATTTGCGGCGTTCAGCGCACCTAACCTAGCTTTCCAGGACTCTTTTTATATAACCCTGAGTACTCACATACCCTTTCACAAGGCCGGAAAATTCTCGATATACCTTATTAATGGAGGAAAATTGACATAATATATGTATTGGCAAATTTTCATGGAAGGATATAACCTCCCCGAGGAAGGACTCGAGCCCGCATCCCCTTTGGGACACTAGATTCGAAATCCAGGCGCACTTCTGACAGCGTTACCCACCCGGATTTCAGATTTGGCTGAAACTGCATCATTAATTGGTCTTAGACCACAATTCTTATTACATTTTAGGTAATTTTAAAACGTATTAGCACAAAATTAAGTCATATTGAAATACACATATAATAAAGTTAAAGATGATTCACGCAATTTAAATTTTTCAGCCCGATGAAACTATGAGATAAACCATAAAAATGTTGAAATTTAAAACCATTCATCTAAAAAATTAAATCAAAACAGTTTTCAACTATAGAAGTTCTGTTCACATATGTTTAGCAATTTGTAGCAATTTATAGTAATAAAAGGTAAATAAACTTTCATTATTTCATCAAAACTGATGTGATATAACATAAAGGATTCATGTATACATCTTCATAATGTAGTTATAAAATTATACCATAGTCAAAATGGTGTCTCGATGGAATGTTTTAAATGATGCTACGCTTTTGTGAGCTTGACTATGCTTGGATAGCCAAAGTGAATATTTGTGAAAAATCGCAAAACTTAATATAAACTATATACTCTTTACTAACATTTTCAAGTATACCAATGGACAAAAGTCTTGTCCGGTCTACAAAAACCATAATATCTTTTTTGTTTGTTATTGCACACTCATACATTTGGTATCGTTAGAAAGAGAATGTTATTATGCATTGAGTAAAAAAAGAATTGTGAAGTTTGAGCCAGTTCTGTCCTTACAGTAATGTGTTGAAAATTGACATTGGGGATTTGCAAGTTACAAATGATTGCTTTGAGTCAGTTTTCATTGAAACATTTTTTTCAATAGTGTGTGTGACCCCATTAACCCGAATGAGTTCGGTGCTCCTTTTACGCATTGATGCAACAAGTTTGCAAAGGAATCTAGCCGGAAGACCAGAAAACCCATTCAGGTTAATGGGGGTAACATTATGCATAAAAAGAAAATGCTCCTAATATTAAGAGCACTCCGCTATTAGGCCTCGATTTGCATAGTCTTAAAGTAAAACTTAACAGTTTTATGAGCTATGATTATTTAATAACTTTAACTTTTGTTTCATGGACTCGTATTCATTCATTTATCACAATTTGTCGCTTGCATGTTCACTAAGGAAATGCATTTAACCCATTGTTATATAAGGTCGAACACATGACTGTTTGACGTTTAAATGAATTTACTTAAGAAGTAAGGGATTTAAACACGACAATAAGATTTTTTCTCTATACAGGTGAAAATTGCGCAAAGTGTTAGAAGTTGAATTTATGATCAAGCCGACTATGGTACAATATTACTTCACAGGGACAAGAATGCACATAAAGTATGTGTTATACAATTGTTATTGAATGTCGCTGTCCTTCATTGAATTACTTTTACTCTTTAAAATAATGTAGGCGCACTGAATAAGTGCCCTGGATACAATAAAGTATGTAAGCATAACAAGTGAGTTCTGGAGGAGTACGGATTCGAATCCCACAGGATTCTTCAATGAAAGTTGACAACAATATCAATTTTCCTCCATAAGTAAGGTATGTGGAGAAGTTGCCAGCCTTGTGGAAGGTTGGGTGAGTACTGGTTATGGACAAGGTCCATAAAAAGCTAAGTTATGTGCGCTAGCCGCTGTAAAAATTACCTAAATATGGTTCACATGGCGTTTATGTAAAAACAATTGGGTAGAACTGTCTAAAGGCATTTTAAAGCGATTTGGAATTTACAAGTACAAAGGGAGACAACTCTTACGAAGATGTGCAACTGATTTTAGAGTTACTTCCCTTTAGCACTATTTTATGTAGGCCTACTTGTGCACAGAAGCGTGTATACATAACATAACAATTCAAACATTCAGGAAATGTCCACAAACATGTCAACACATATCATTGTACTGTTTAAACTAGACAAGAGATTTATTGTCTGTAATCTGATATCCTTGACGTAACTTTAACATGATTGAAATTTGTAACCATCTTGTATCTGCAGTCAACATTATTGAACATGCATCGAAGTTGGCGCATTAGTCTAATTGAACGTTAGTTTTTTCTTGACAAGCATTGTCCGCTAGCGTGATAAACGTATAAGGTTATAGTGTTGAATATGTAAATTATCATTTATTTTGATAAATGAGAACACAAGCGGCCGGCACGGTCCCGAATCAACGACACTATGTATGTGTATAGTGGGACCGTGCCGGCTGATTGTGAATAAGAACTTTAAACCTTACACATTTGAGAACCATCGGAAATCACTCTTAACTAGAGCGGATTTTCCAATGTCAGGTCACGGAAATTGCCGAGTAGTTTCGATTGTTCGGAAATTTCGAATTCGGAATACTTCAGCGATCTTCTACGGATATATATAACGGACATTATAAGTGGAACAACAACTTAAAAGGTCCGGTGAATAATTAACAGACAAATAGTACTATTATTGTTGTTACCCGGCGTAAAACGTGAATATTTACAATAAATGATGACAATTCTGCTGACCAGCCACATTTCCGAAGCCCTTCCCCTTCAAGTGGCAAAGTATATTTATACTTGTTTTAACGCTGTGTCAACACATTTTTTAGATTATTTTACGGCGTCCAGCGCACATAACCTAGCTTTCCTTGACCCTTGCCTATAACCAGTACTCACCTACCCTTCCACAAGGCCGGAAACTTCTCCATAAACCTTATTAATGGAGCAAAATTGACATTATTGTCAAATTTTCATGGAAGGCTGTAACCTCCCCGGTCGGGATTCGAACCCGTAACCCCATTCGGGACATTAGATTCGAACCCAGAAAAGCAAAGCATAAAATCCGTTGTGATCCAACCAGAAACCATCTCTCTGATTTGGCTATGACTAACACTTGGTCTTTTACGTGCACAGATAAATACTTCACATGCATGGCATGGCGTCCATCGCGATAAATTAAACTTAGCCTATACGACCTCTAAGGCTTAATTTTATAGCAAATGTTGAAAAAACATATCTACAAGCAAATATTTACTTTCATTGGTATAGACCGTCCATGGCGAGGTTAATGTTGACTAACTTCTAGACTAATAAGAAATAAAATGGCCGTGTATTGTATAGGGGAAAGTTTACCTATCACCAAGTAAATTAACTTTAAAATCAAGATATTTGAATGAAAGACTTATCATTAAAAAGTTCAAATGGTAGTAAACATGTCTGCAGCGTTTAGGTGAGACATTATATACTGATAGAGCATTTAATCTGCGGTCAGATTAAAACCTATATTTTAAACTGTTGAAATTAACAATTTTAACCGTCAATGGAATAAATATCACCTAAGGACAGA
This sequence comes from Mactra quadrangularis, assembly GCA_025267735.1. NCBI lineage: Eukaryota > Metazoa > Mollusca > Bivalvia > Venerida > Mactridae > Mactra > Mactra quadrangularis. Next base: position 41,909,250 of record CM046299.1, on the reverse strand, counting down.
AAAGTATGAATACCGTTCAGCGACACGTTCATTACTCTTTCTAAGTAAGAAATTCACTGTAAAGCAGCATGCATTACATTTTATTACTTTTTCAAGATTTATAAAATTTATCATTTGAAACAAAGACGTTTTATCACAAGTCTACTTATGGCTACATTTCGGTCCTAGTCCTTATAAACTGACATGCAGTTGGATATGTTACGTAATATTTATTGTAAACCAGCCGAAGGTTGAAAAATGATAATGGCGATCATCACTGATGAGAACTCAAGAAGCTATAGTAGAACGGCAGGGGAAGAAATTATTCCAATAGCAATGTATACTCTAGAATTTCAGTTCTAACTGGGGTCTGCACATAATACCTCCATATGGAGCGGACGGACTTTGGTAAAAGACATAAACGCCAAACAAAGAATTACTATATTCGTACATAGCACTCGCTCACTGTTTGACCACAGTCATTTCAGCACGTTTAAGCTACCTTAATATGAATTTAAGGCTCGATTGTCGGTATAATTCTAACAGACCAGCCAATGAATATTTTAATCAGTGCTTTCAGTGCTTTGATGGAATAAGTACTCACAAATATATAAACACATATGATGTCAGCACTTTGATGATTAAATAAGTGCATATACAATTGTACTAGGGCTGTCACGATACGCCAGAAGCGTACCGCGATATATTGCAATACCCTGTCATCGTATCGCGATACGTACCATGATATACTGGGCTTTTAGAGTAGTTGTTTCTCCGCTGTATTTAACAGAAAAAAGTAAATCTTATATGCAGCTACTGATAGAATCTAGCCTCTTTAAGTATTTACGGTCATTTAGGACTGAGACACCACAAAATCGGTTAAATTCTAGCAACTTCAGGTTAGATGGAATGAACAATGGAAAACCTGACGTTTCGCTACTTTTATTTCGCGAAGGGAAGAATTTTCCAATGAAATAAAAAAAATATCGCCAAATATACCGGTACATTAAAATCGTACCGCGGTACGTATTGCTGCAGCTGCGTATTGCAATATACCGGTATATCGTGACAGCCCTACAATGTCTCTCTTAAAATATAGACACTCATCGATACAAACGACAACCAAAAATCAGATTGATAATTTATTGTTCGTACAAAGTAAGGAAGCAAAGAAATTATGTATAGAACTAAATGCTACGCGCGAAGTTAAATTATGACACAATCATTGAAGGTCTTATATCATAAGAGATCTACATACTCAACTATCTAATTTAAAATGAATAAATTATTGTTTATTATTTATAAAGTATTTATATCACGATGTTATCAATCAGTGAAATAACTATTCCATTATTCAATGTCAGATTTCAGGGACGAATCCAGATTATTTTTCTTGTAGTGGTCCAAACTTTCGAACGACAATCACGTTACACACCGTTTGCTTAATAACGCAACATTTTAATAAATAAAGCTAAATAACCATTAGATATATTCTTGACGAGCTAAGCGAGCCCCTCAAAAAATTGCTTTATGGTTCTTAAAAATGGTTTACAGCTCAAAATTACAATAACGGACGGTTATATGTTGAAAAATTCAGGGGAGTCCGACCCCCTGACCCCCGCTAGATCCGCCTATATGGATTCATTACTGACAGTATATACATGTATATCACCATTCAGATATAAATACATGTATATACAATGAAAATAAGTGAACATACAGGCGGTCGGCAAGGACGCTTATCAAAAATACAATATAAGGTCATTAATTAAAAAAGGTAATTTCTTAACCAAGTTCAATTACAGGCCAGTTTCTCCATTATAAATGATTTTATTTCACATATTTATACATGCACGCTACCAAATATTTTGATCTTGATGTTTCTCGGCCTGCGATCATATTATCTGGCGTATGCAAAAGATGTTGGTGTCATTCAAAAGAGGAAAGTCTAAGCTACGTGTGCATGTCTAAATCTGTGAAATAATGCTGGCCGCCTGTGTGTGAATATGTCAGTTATATAGATCTTTGTCATGAGAAAAAAGCTACAATGTAGTTCTATATCAGACAATACCCTGTAAATCACTATGAAAGTATTGCATATTTAGTTTGGACCAGAGTAACTTCATTTTGATAAAGTCACTGTTGAATTCATTCATGTAGAAAAGTGCATTATCATAAGTCACCCAATCTGAATAAATACTTCTTTTAAGTTCTCCGCTCGGATACTTTTTATTGCGAAGGTGGCCGGCACTGTTTCGAGTCAAAACACTACATATATATTACGTACAGTGTTATTGCAATCGTAAAATTTCGGGTATTTCCGTATGTGTCTCTTGCATAGCATAAATACCGAGGTGATCAGATTGAGTGTTAATGCCGGCCACCTACGCCTCATTGTACATGTATGCGGTAAATAGGATATCTGCTTTCTAAGATATACCAAATTTTGAATCACGATAGACTGAAAAAATATATTTTAAACAAATGTCAAACTTCTACTAATGTGTAGTATGAGTTGTGGAAATCATTTTGAAACTTTAGCAGTGCGTTCAGTAACGACACTTAGCTAACGTTACGGATACGGAACAACTCAACCCGTAGACAACTTAACCTATGGATAACTCAACCCAAAGTTTGGACAACTCAAACCGTTAGTGAGGTTCTTAATTTTCTCGGGTTGAGTTGTCTTTGGGTTGAGTTGTCCTGTACATAACGTTACGGAACGTTTCGGAACGTTCGGGGTAACAGAACACGCAGAAGTTTTTCTGAACATGTTAACAAAATGTAAACACACTATAAAATGAATTGAACTGTACAAGTTATTTTTGTCCAAGTTATTTTGTTTATCTACTAAATATATAATACCCATTAGTACGATCACTGATACAGCACGATAATGTCTGACAGCTGTTAGAAGGTGACATTGCTGTTGATTATATGTAAGACCACGTGCCTGGTACATTTAATTCATATATGGTATGTGTACTAAACATTAGAGTAGTAAGATTGAGTGAACTCCGTAAAATGGCTATTTTTCTACAAATGGTTTGGGTCGCATTATTGCTCTAATAGATCGGTCTTTAAGCTTAAAGGAAATGTTACAGATTTGAAATTTGAGAAAATGTGTACTGTAAATTTTATCATATAAAAAACGATGTAAATATATCTTCTTTACTCTTAATAAATAAAAAAATAATGTTTAAAATCATCATAAAAATTAGACCGCGAAGCTTCTTCGTTATATCGCTAAGTTCGGAGAATCGTGTTTTGAATAATTGCGATTCTACAGTATATCATTATGAGTATGTCACTTTAAACATTACGGCCTTTATCTACTGTAAAAAGATTTACAATTATGTATGTGGCAAAGGTATCTCATTATGTACGTATGAACGCATCCTTAGTCCTCACATGAAACAAAATGATTCAGACAGTCGTGGTCCTATATCTGGGTATTAATCATTACAACCTTGTTATACTAGTTAGAAATATTACATCATTAAAATTCTTTGAGGGATTATCAATGGTCAATAACCAGGTGAACTTCCCTAGTTACAAATATTTCATAAGAGTATTAGATTATCACGATGATTCGAATTAAGAAACTTCAAAATGGATTAGTTAACTCGACCATGGTCAAGTACAAAATATATATCGCTATTTTCGCTAACTTCAGGGATGTGTATAGTAAGACCTCCATACAAAATCATCTCTCTGAAAGGTATTCTTTCAATAAGTGACATCTCTACTAAAAAATCTAAAATCTAGCAAGTAGAAATAAGGCGTCTCACTACTTTCAAACAAGCAAGAACATAGATAAGTTATGTATTGACTTCAGAAACCATCAGAAACCAAGTTTGTTATGTTTTTTTCAAATCAACATACTAGTACGAGAGGTATCCCAGTAAATCGTAAACCTGTATAATATTGCAAAATACCATCAGAAATCAAAATCCAATTTGGCATGTTTCTCAAATCAGCGTACGCGCAATCCTACATGATATTGTGCATACATATGTATATAGATCTATCATTTTGCATCTAATCTGTCATGGCTCCATTTGTAAACACTAATCCATTTATAATCGCACCAACGTCAAAAACATTCACTTATGGTTCAATTATTTCTGTTCGATTTTAAGTACCGATAACCTAGAACACACAACTAGGATGATGATTTATGATACTTATATTTGTTATAACTTTAAGTTATATCGTGTATATATCAAATCATATGTAGTCTAAAACCAGCTTTTTAAACTCAAGGGTCCGACATTAAAGGTCGTCCTGTTTACCTGACGACCCATATTTGGGTTTGGGCAAACTATTTCTTCTATCAAAGATATGGTTCCGGCAAGTTTGAAATATAGCTGTCTGTCTATTCGGGCACCCTAAAAATTAGTGTCGAGCCCCCGGGACTCTACGAAGAAAACATAGTGTTTGAATCAGATGGAGTCAGCACGACCCGAACTGTCAAAGTATTACACTTAAAGGTATGTATTATATACATGTACTATGGTCTGTTTGGTTCAAAGCCGTGTTGACAGTTTTTGACTGCTTATTAGCTGTTATATCCTAACCATTTGAGAAATTATTTTAAAATTCACATAGGTTGCTAGTTAAGAAACCACATTTTACTCAAAACTTACATCGAATTATGTTTAATTCCCATTTAAAGCGTCTGCTGGTCTGTATATTCGCATACAGATAGTTGTTCTAAGTTCCGGAACGCTCGTTTTTGGTTATTACTTTATCTTAACATAAAATCGTAATTATATTCATCATAAATTAATTTTGTTACTGGCTACATAAATTATCTTCCTAGTTAGATGTCATTAAATTTTAACATATCATATTCAATCTTTATATGCATAAAACATGTTTTTTGTAGTTAATATGTTGGATGTTTGCTTCTAAAGGATCTATATAATCTTTACATCATTATCTATTCGTCGTTTTAAATCTGCATGAATGGAAAGCGAGCTCGCATAATTATGTAACCTCTTCTCAATTTCATTTTTTATAAGTCAGCCATTAGTTTAGGGCGTGGCTTTATCGCACTTAAATCTTAAAGCGTACATGCCAGTTGAAACCGTTCTGAAGACTTACCAAAAGCATATACATGTAGTAATATAGTTAAGTAAATCCCAAAATAGGTTCGATTCTGCCATGTTAAAACTATATGAAAGTTAGTTTAGCAACTTTCTCCCTGCTGCACCCTCATCCTCTCTCTCCACCACCCTATCTCTCTGTTTTTCTCCCTCTCCCCTCTTTTCCGCCCTCCCTCTGTCTCTCTTTCCCCTTTCCCCCACTCTGTCTCCTCCACCTCACTCTCTCAATCCCTCACTGTCTTTTTAACTGGTCCTAAATACATTGTAAAAGACTAATGGCAGAACATTAAAAAAATTGAAACTACCGATGTTTATAAGGAAGCAACATATCAAAATTATGTAATATGTTATGTTACATTGCTACGCATTAACGCCAGAACCCTCTACAGCGTGATAAGCTCAACGTGATTGTTAGTTCCGGGTGAACTCGGTTCTTAGATGTACACTTGTATAACAGCGACGAGTACTAATATATGGCATGGCGCCATACATTAATGAGTAGGATTCTTACTTAAAGTGTCAAACGTCAAGTGCTGCGCTAAATAGCGGAGGTAAGAAAATGTCCTACAAGTTATAAGTTGTGTTAGACATTGTGATACGGTAGTGTACAATGAAAAAACTAGAATAAAACACTGGTGATCGCTAAAAAGAAACATGATCGTTTAAGGTTCGTAAAGAAAAAAATATCTTAAGCCAGAAATTATATAAAAAAACAAGCCCACGTCTACGACCCCCTTCCAGCTCAATGAATATACCACTAAATTGAAAAGTGAACGGGTGAAACTTTACAGCGATGCAAAGGAGAGAAGCCCACGTCGTGCTATTGAATGAAAATAAAGGAACAAACTATAATCGGCTTACCTTACGGCGACATTTTATAAGCCATCTTGGTTGTTGTCGAATCCATTATGAAATTATTATAATACACACAAACTTTAGTCTTAATAACCACTACTTCACAGTCTTAACTTTGTGGATATTTCTTTATTTACTAAACTATTAACATTATCTACATCTTATCAGCACTAAGTCTATTCAATGCTTTCATTCAGGTCTAAACTTTGTCATATAATATTCATATATACACCCTAGCTGATAACAAACACTTTTCTCCCATTAATCTAACATTTACATCAACAAAATGACAACAAAATTCACCAATGACTTTAAAACAGCTTGTGAATACATAATGTAGCGGCTTGTTCCATTGATGTTTAAAACTGTAAAACCTACAAAAAAGAATACGACGAGTTTCACATGACAAATTTACACGCATACACTCGATTCTACTTCTTATACATTGTTATTTTGTTCGTCGTTTATTTGAATAGTATAGTGTAAATATATGATAAATTTAGTTCAAAGTTTTTTCACTCCAGATAATATACCCTTGTAGGATAAAAATCAAATAGTATGAGATCTAGTTGATAGGTTAAACAAATTTTCTTTTCGATTGAAGTCAATAATAATAGGGAGAACGATAATACATGTTTATTACATAGTGAGGTTGAGTCTGTGTATGTTTCCTTTCGTTTGGATTTTTTTCATTGTTATTTATGATGCTTTAAGTCGCTTGTACCGCCGCTTAATGTCACAATTGATGTTAATTATCATAATTGACGCTAAATGTCGTAATCAACGCTAAACGTCGATAAACACCACAAATGACGCTAACCGTCGCAATTGACAATACACGTGCCAATTGACGCTTAACGCCGCAATCGATGCTTAACGCAGCAATTGACGCTGAACGTTGCATTTGACGATACATGTCACAGCACTATCGCCACGTTATATTGCTTTTAAAACGCTGAGCCATAATTAAAGAAGTGGAAACAATTGCTACACAATCGTCAGATTAGATTTATATTCTACTAGTAGTATACTAGCATTAATACGAACCCCAAAACGTGAAATATTTTGATGTACTCTTTTTCGAGATTTTTTCGTTTTTTTTTCGGATTAAAATTTTGTTTTTTTTCCAATTTATATTCCTTTTTTAAAAATTAATATTCCTGTTTTAAAGTGGGTCGGTACCTTACTCGGAGAATAAAACGAAAAAGATATCATATTCACCGTTTATGATAAATGTTGGCAGGCAGATACCTTCATGCTTCTTGTTTTTCTCGTATCTTTAGCAACGTTGTCGTTTTTTCACGACGTCATGAACGTCACAATGGTTCGCGCTGAAACAGGCATGCAAGTGCATTAAACCCACATTTTTAAAGTTTTAAAGGTCCGAGGCCAATGATAATTATACCAAAATGTTTCTGAAATGTTGTTGCATACAATTATTTTGTTCCGATGTTTTAATATCACGCCAGTCGTATTGATTGTACATTTCATCACTAAATTCAGTGTTTTCATGTCTAAAAGGTTTCACCAATTGCCGAGTTATAATGGGTTTTTTTATATTAACACAGAACGGTGGTCAAATTCTTATCGCGATTTTTGAAAAGTACACATGCACTTTTTGTGTCATTTTGATGAAATAAAAAAGGAAAGTGAACGTTCGCAGTTACTACCATAAAAAACAAACAAGATGCATGAAGGTATCTGCCTGCTAACTTTTATCATAATCGGTTAACATATTTTTTCGTTTTTTTTTCTCCGAGTAAGGTACCGACCCACCTTAAGAATTAATTTTTCGTTCTTACGAATGAATATTTCGTACAAATGAAATGATATTGAAAAATGTATTGAAGTCGCCTCTTTAGGGGTCCTATACATAAAGCGATTAACTGACAACCTATAATTTATCATTTGTTTAAAGTTGAAGTGAAATACATATAACACTGATATCATTGAACCACATGTGGTCAAAAGGGTGTCATCTTTTAAGAATGTCAGATAACGCTGACCGTCGTTTTTTTGTGATGACAAAAAAGTAAAATATTTATGGCTCACTCGCTGGCTATGACATTCAACTTGATTATAAACAATCTCGGACTAAATACAATGTACGTCATATTTTAATGGGTGTTGCTAATTTTTTTAATTCAGCTGTCAGTGGCGAATGTAAACACACAAACACCGCTGATTTAAATACTCGAATATCGAGGGAGTACAAAAATACTATCATGGTTATTTAAATCAGAAGGGTTACGGGTAAGTTTTGCGCTAATGAATTAAATTTATCAATGAATGCTTTCAAGGCAGTAAATGTATTGTTTCAGTTCTTACGAGCCGTTTAAACATCTGTTTGAACTGTTTATCAACGTGCAAATTCCAAATTTATAAAAAGGTAAGTTACGCATATAAAAAAATGAATAATTTCCTTGTGCGTCATGAAAACAACCTCATAACATGCCTATAGTCACTGAAGCACATATGATAGGCATATAAACTTTAAACGTTTATTTAGTTTAATATGAAACCATAAATTGCTGTAGGAAAATTTAATGATCTAATTTTTTGACAATATTGCTCTGAAAACTTGAGATAATTTTATATTAATATGTAGATAATCATACATCACGCTTACAAACCTGTTTAACTTCAGTTTTTTGTTGTTGTAGTTTTCTAAAAATGAAAAATGATATACATCAGCTGCAGGGGCGGATCCAGGATTTTTTTCTACGGGGGGAGGGGGGTCGGAACTTTTCTAGGGGGGTCCGAACCTTGAACCACAACCACATTACACACATTTTGCAGAAAAAAATGCAACATATTGATAATAAAAACTACATTACCATTAAATCTATGTTAAGCACCGAGAAAAATTGCTTCATGATACTTAAAAATGACTTAAGGCAAGAAATACACTAATAGACAGGTACATTTTCCAAATTCTAGGGGGGGGTCAGGACCCCCCTGACCGCCCGCTGGATCCGCTGCAATGATTATAGTTAATACTCACTATCAACACCACTCAAACGTTCCTTTAAATTCGATTTTATAGAAGCAATGAAACATACATGTATTATACATGATCAGTTGACATCGTTAATTAATTCAAGATGGCGGCTACATTGGTTCTAAAACATGATAATTTTAGATTGGTATTGTTAAAAATAGATAATGATGTAAAAATATATATTGCATTTAATACTTAGGATATACAAAAAAATGATTGAAATAGTGAAAACAGTCTATTCTAATATAGGCCTACTGCACATACACTGTACAAATCATATTAAGATTTTTCAACCAGCCAGATACCATAACTTGATGTTGCATTCTTTTGATAGCTATCAAAGAACATCAAGAGCAAAGCGCTGAAATTACAAGAAGGTGGTCCCTTGTGTGGTACCTTGCACCCTACACCTGCAAAGTACATTTGTCCTGGCATCTGACGCAAGTTTTTTTATACAATCACAAATTCGAACATCACATTGAATGGAATATGGAAAATGTATCATATAATATGAAACTCACTATATTTACCCTTTGGCAAAAGACTTTTGGGGTACACTGTAGATTTCTTAAAGTCAAACGAATGTTAGTACATTTTTAAACTATATTAAAACAAGCCGCCCGGCTAGCTCAGTTGGTAGCACACAAGTCTACCGATCAAGGAGTTGTGGGGTTGATTCCAGGGCGGGGCATACTTTCATGGAGCTTGGTCATGAAATTATTTCTACGTCCATTCTCCTGCCTACCAACGATTCTTAATAATATAGGGCAGTTGTCAGTCACTGACTTAAGCATGCCTGCGCCTAGTAGTTGGTTAACAGCTAAAACCAGAGATTAGCCTTTCCAGGAACAAAGAGTAGGTGGACTGACTGCTGTTATATGACCCCTTACAATGTGCTGCTACTAGGTTGAAACCCAACAAAACAAACAAAAACTAAAAAATTGGATCCAGTATGTCTTCATTAATGACATTCTACTGTAATTATAGATGTGCATCACATGTAAGTATTTAAATGTTAAAATGAATACATTTAAAGAAGTATGCAGTCATCCAACAAAAAGCAATATGTCATTACACCACGCCTGTCATCTATTGTTAAAAAAGGCAAATGTTGCATTGTTACATTTTGATAATTAGCCTAGATTTTAATTAGAATTGAAGTCACGAGATAATACATTAAGCATGTGTATATAATCGCATGCAATGTCAAACATTTTACATTTTACACATACATTACTGTGTACGTCGTTAAAATGGCGGTTGCAAATATACAATTACCAATAGCCAACAACTAACAGTCAAATTTGCAATGATGTACAATGTAGCTATCATTCCTATCAGCATTTTTTACCAAGCATAATTATATATTGTTAAATTTTCATTCAACTGTCAGTGGCTTATATATCAACCCCACTTACTTAAATACTTGATTTTTTTTATATTTTCCCCAATCAAAAATATTTTCTAATTTTATCGATTGTGAGTAAAGAAGTTCTGTATTAAGTATGTATATAAGCAGGGTAAATGTATGCCCCTCTGGCAAATGAATAAACTTTAACAATACTAATGCTCTAATGAGGGTTTTATTGAAATTCCCATAGCAAACTTAACCAGCTGATGTAATTTATACAGAATTTGTTATTTTAGTATCTTTTTTATTTTTTTTTTCAACTATTTTTTTTATTGGGTTTAACGTCAGATTCAACACATATTTAGTAGGGCTGCGTATCTTGGCCAAGGTCGCGATATATGCCTCGCGATTACGATATTAATCGAGATACGATGTAAATTGTAAATTTGGTATGAATGCATTGACAAATTATGATATTTTTATCAGACAATCATTAAATTAAAAAAGTTATTAATTACCCTTATTTGGCACAAAATAAAATCAGCAAAACAAATGTTATCTTTGTTTAATGACTATTGAGATTATTTAGGTCATACGACCAGCTCTTCCTACTATAGGATTCCTGGACACTTCTATCACCATAACTATATTACCCTGCCATGAGGCCGACAACTCATGTATAGGGTATGGCCTACTGTGACTGGGCTCGAACCCGCGATCTTCCCATTCCAAGTCAAACATGTTAACCATGGCCGTGGCTTATTTTAGAATCAGTTACCCATCAAAGAGTATCAATGTGTTAATGTTTATTCAATGTTCAGGGTAGGTGATGCAGTATTTTTTTGTGTTTAGCAAATTGTTTTAAATTGTACATAAATGAACAAGACTATGTCTCTGAAGCTAAGCTACAACAGGGCATTTAGCATTCAAAATGTCTGTCAGTACCTCTTTTGTGTTTCTGGCATAAATTTCTTACACAATTAATTTTAATATGAAGGAATCTAACAACAGCATTATGACCTCCCACACAGTCAAAAAGCAAATATGGAGATGTTTTAGATTTTTAATCCTAGTAATAAAAAGGACCTCACATACAAATATCAAGAATAAGAACCCAAGGGGTTTTCTGCCTTGGATCAGACAATAGCAAAATAATTGCCACTGGGGATTTAACCATGTGCTCGGGTGCCCCATCCTCACACTTGCCCCCAACAGGTTCATGTTTACAAATACAAACAATAACAAAATGTGAATAACTTCAACCCCTAAGACTAGACACAAATGCTCATTACCACCAAGCAATGTCTTGTGAAGGGTTCTGGTTTGTAGCTCATTCACATTTAAGGTCAAAACATAAACAAGTTCATTTTTGTAGTATCAATTGCTGGGATTTGAGGAACAGTTATATTAAGACCCTGATACTATTCCCTTTTTTTCAAATCAATTTTCACAAGTTATAAATAACTTATACCTTCATAATTAATTTTGATATTTGGTATAAAATCTTCATAATTTGATACTAGATATGAATATCAATGATATATTCAAGTGAAGGGCTAAATCATAGACAAAGTAATGTCCATGGGCTGAATGTTGGCGAGTCATTTTTTTTTAAATTGAGAAAAAATAGCTCAAGGTTAAATCTAAGGCCAATGTTATAAAGGCAACAGTGATTTCTAAATAAACACACTGCTTATGAAAGTAAAATAATGTCAAGGGCATTCACTTTAAAAGTACCAACAAAATTACATAATTCAAATATTTCAAAGGGAGATAATCACAGATTTTTATTCCAACTATATTATTAGCAGTTGTCTCCCATTATACACAGGAAGGATATATAACAAGTAAATGTTTGAACTAATGTATTAATTATTTATTCATCAACAAAATACACTAAATACATGTACAGTTGAGATAAAATAGGATAAAAGGCTAGCACAATTTTTAATAGTATTACTATGTTTGAAAACAAAGTGGCAAAATTTTACACCATAATTGGGAGAACATCAGAGTCAATAAATATTTCGACATATATAAAAGTATAATTTAAAAGAATGTGTTGAAATAACATATCAATTTTTCCAATCTAACATCTTCACTATTTCAAAGTGTTTTATATTTTATATACATAGTATATAATATTTATTTTGATATAGAATTGTTGCCAAGGTGTTTTACAGCACTAATATTTGCTTGCATTGAAGCTAACTATTACGGGGATGTGATAGTGTCCACTTACAACTCAGAGAGGTCCTATGTTCTTAGCTTGTTAGTGCAGATGGAAAAAAGAAAATGTTTTGAGTTTCAAATAACATTTATTGATAATATCTACTAACAAAATATTATGACAAAAGAGAAGTGCCTCATAAAAACATGGCACACAAATAAAGTAGTAAATTTGTGTAGAAGTTACAGCACTTTATTGCATCAATAACATACATACATGTATAATATATTCAGAAATAATATATGAAATAATATTGTTCCAAGAATTTTGAATTCCAACACAAAATATACATGATTCAAGATCTCAAATAATAGGCTTAAATATTTTACTGTAGTGACAAGCACTACATGTCAACAAGACTTTTATTAATGACATCACTGATGACATCATCATTGTTTTATTTCCACCGACCTATCACAGTTCTGTTATATTGACACATTGTTCATTTCTCTCCCAAATTTCGAAATAATTTACTTAAATCCAAACACAAGTATAGTTGAGACTACAAAGGTAGCTATGATGGCAAAGTATGCTGTCTGGTAGAGCTTTGGTAAACCAAATCCCCAGGCCCAATCCCATGACTGAAATAATAAGAAGAATTTATCATTAAATTATACATTGCTTAATAAGGTATAAACAAACATATAAACAACAGCAACAATAACAAGTAAATCTGTGAGCTAATGCTCACTAGTGATACCCCCGCCAAAATCTAAAAATATGTGACAAACAGGAAGTAGATGAGCAAGAAGCATGAAATCGCTTTACACCACATGGGACTATAGGATGAAGCAACATGCAAAGTTTTAGGCTGCTGCATGTTATAGTTGCTGAGAAAACTGCGACGGAAATTTCGTAACGGACGGACGGACGGATGGACGGACAAGGGTAAAACAGTATACCCCCCTCTTCTTCGAAGCGGGGGTATAAAAACACAGACCTTCAAACAGCCATAAAGCAAAGAGGGAAATGTTTCCAATTTTAAACTTTAGTTAAATAAGGGCAGCTGAAAACAATATCCTAAAGGTTAGTATTGTGCGTAAAGTTTGACCCGACCTGACCTTTATGCAAGAATATTCATTACATTGAATATGAATGTAGTATTAATGTTTGATTACACCATGTCCGTGAGGATTATAAGCTAAAATTTAACACATGAACATACTTCTGTAATTTTAAATTCGCTGCCGAAGTGTAGAATAGGCGTGGTACTGATTTTCGTCGGGATATGTGTAGATAATTATTAGATGCAAATGTGAAAGGTCAGTTCGGGGTCAATATTTACGCACTATAATTACTGAATTCAAGTAGCGATAACAATGATTCAGGATACCATGATCAATAGTAGGGCCGCCTAGATTCTGGCAAGTTGTTATTTGATATAAGTTTTGATAACGTAGTATCTGTTGTAATACAACACATATCGGAATTTTCCAAGAAATTAAAATTCAAATGCTTCTTTACAAAATCTTCCCAAAATCAATTTCAGATTTTAGCATTACATACATAACGAGAGTAGTTTCCCTTGATATTTAAATGTGGCGATTTTAATACAGTTTTATGGTTTTGAATTTCAAATACAATAAATACATGTAAAACTGTTATACTACATAATGGTTTTAGCATGCAGCCCTTATCAACAGTCTGAATGGGCCATTTTGGGGCCACTTGGCTTTAATTTGATTTTGGCTTTGATTTAAAATATCAATTTATTATTAGCAAATATTCCACACAAATGTTTGTTCAACAACAGAAAACCTGTTCATTTCACTAACATTAACAAACATAGTAATTATTTATGTATACTCATAATACATATATACATGATGAATGTGTCATTCAAGTGGAGGTTTTATTTCATTGAGTTCATTCATTAGTAGAATCAAGTACAACGTTAATTAGAAAATAACATTTTAATGACATTTTAAGCACTCTATTTTAACAAACCTAAGGGCTCCTATGGTTAACTTATGTACATAAATAATTAACCATGTAATTGCTAATACATATGGTATCAAACTTCAAACATAACATATGGTATCAACAAACTATTTTTTATTATCATACATAATCAAATTGCTGCACTATCATATTTACTGGTAATTTTTAGCCGGATTTTTCAACGAAAAAATTCAGCTAATAGTTTGGCGAAACACAGGTGGGCGGGCGTCCAGTGTTGTTAACAATTGTGTTAAAGTTTTTAATTTAGCATATATTTCTGCCATTTATTGTCATATCTTTATGAAACTTCATACAATGATGACATACCAGTCTGTAATGAACAGAATTAGAAAGTAACCACAACTCTACCTGCCTTTATTATGGATTATTTCCCTTTGTAATTTTTGAGTTAGTTTTTAAATCTGATTTTAATGTGGTTTCCACATTACATTTCTTGTTATAACTGTATCAGTCAATTTTACATATAATATTGAAGTATTTAGCATTTTCAATCAGTTTCAAATGAAAATTTACAATAATTTCCTTTGGACATAAAGAAATTTATTTTTTTTCCAGATTTTTCCATCTTATTTTTTTCTTGCTGTTTTTTCCATGTTTTCTTTCACCATGCAGCAACAACTGTCTAACCCTAATGCATTTGCCAAGGAATGATTTGATTGTAATAGTTCATACATTGAATGTATTTTGATATATCTTTTTGACATATACTCTGTTCATTGTATTTTCATATCACAGGCTACCAGCATAAAACAGCCCCCCTTTTCTCTATTATATACACTTTTATTTAGTAAACATAAACGACTCTTCATCTCAGAACCACAAAATATGGCCAATATCATGGGCTCCTAGTTTTTATTTTGGACCGATTTTCAAAAGACTTGGTCTTTTTCAACCAACAAATGGTAAATCTTTCAATGACATATCAAAGTTCATTAATATATAAGGACCACAAAAAATGTTATGTGATACCACATGAGAAAATGCAGTAGGTCAGCAATGATGTGACCTAAGTTAGTCAAGTCTACTATTGAATGCAACTTGTAGATTTAAAATATATCAAAAATATTAATCCTTGGTACATATTTGTAACTTTTGTTACATTATAATTTGTTTGATAGTTGAAAAAATGTGATGTAAACTGGTAACTCAATATCATTTCTCGACCAATGCACAGTGAAGGTTTATCAAATTAGTGTCGCCAGACAAAATTTATAATACTTGTGCACTGCACTTCTACCCTACAAGATCTTTCTATCTGTGCAATTTAAACTCAATGCTTCAATAAATTTAGGATTTGATGCTCTTGACCAGAAAATGCAACAAAGGGCAATAACTCCAAAATTAATGAATCAAAGTCATGGTTCTTTTTCACAGCACCTTCACCTATGAGATCTACATGTATCTACTCAGTTTTCACAACAAACTTTTATCAGCACAGGACATTCTGTCCAGCAAGATGAACTTTTACTGGACCAAATGACTGTTGAACTTGACTGGAAACATTCTAAGTGATATGTTAAAATATACATTCCATTTGATTGATTTAGCATAATATTACATCTAAAACAAAATTAGCAATATAACTACAAATTACATTTTTTATAGAATATGGAAAATGGCTATTGCATGGGTGCAAGATGAAAATTTTGAAAAACCTGAAAACTGTAATTTGAAACCATTTTTCTTCATAATTTAATAGCAAAACATTGTCTTATTTGTTGTGAAAAACCGGAACTTCAAGCGTATGCCTGAAAACTTGCACCCATGCTATTGTGAATAGTTATTGGACCATTGGACTACTCACAGTCCAAAAGACACTGGACGGACAGAAATTTTAGTGGACTTTGTCCTTGGTCCAGGCTCAATTTGAAGAATGTCTACCAGTAAAGTTTCAATTCAATAGCTTGAATAGAATTGAACTTCTGCTCCGAACAAGTAAACAGGGGCTGCTGCCACCAAAGCGCTTTTAAAATGAAAGAAAATAGTAATTAATACAAAATATACATTCTCTAAAAGTACATTTTGTGATGTTAGAACAGAAATAACTAACAGTTGTCAATGTTTCTTTTGTTATATGATAAAAATAAACTTATAAAGACACTCAGTTTGATAGCCTCATTAAATCATACATGCTACACACTCAATATTAAATTCCTATGTGCATCAAACCTAATGCCTATATTTTATATATATTATTATACAATAAAACTTCTAACGCAGGTATATGTGCAGGTCTAATCTATATTTTAACATTGATCATATACACAGCTGTATATTTTACTCCCTCGTTAATAGAAGTGGACCTTAATGGGAAACTTATTCAATTCTCAATGTTAGAATCAAATAACATACAGTTGTCAATGTTTTGTTGTTGAATAAAACAAAGACACTTGTTTGGATGTGCTTAAATAACTTGTGCTAAAGCATTTAATTTTGGCACTTCAAAACTCATGCCTATGTTTTATTCAATAATGGACAACAGTATGTTATTTCTAAATAAATACTTACAAGATGTCTGATACCATTCAAATAATGCCAAGTTAATGGTACTGTTATAATATATTTGGCTGCAGTGATAAGGGCTGGCCCCAAATCTAAACTCTGTACAAAATTAAGATAGTGTGTGTAATCACCAGGGGCCAGAAAGAAAAATATAGATGCTCCTGACACAGCTGAAAATAAACAATATTTGTATATAATAAATTACTATAAACTAAATAATTAAGCCAGGGGTGTGGATTCTCCAACCATTTTCCACTCGTACATGGACAATTGAATTTAAAAATCAACTTGTACGGGATCAAAATGCACTTTTCCAAAGGTTCAATACTCAAAAAGAAATAAAGTAAACCATAATATAATTATAAACGGATAATTTAAGAAAAATAAATAATTCAATGAAATAGTTCAATGCTGAATATGATTGAAACTTTTACCTTATTCAGTATGACTTACCTTATTCAGTATGACTATATAAGTGCATTTACAGATAAAAAGATTTACTTGTCAATGGACAAGCGGGCTATAAATATTTACTTGTCCACATACATAAATGTACGAGTCGTACAAGTTAGGCAAATGAATTCCACACCCCTGTAAGCTCTATAACAAATTTGGATTATACTTATTCAACACTAAAAATAAACATGAATATAGTGTGCTCTCATTAAAGGACCGCAGCCCTTTTTACAATTATGAGTTGGGACACATCGTCAAATGGTTTATCATGTTTATTGTGCCTCTATGATTGTTATATTTCAATGATTTCACTGTTTTAAGACTGTTTTTATAATGCCTGCTGAAAAATATAAATCTTTGTATAGTGGCTTTAAACGAATTGCAAGGCATAAGTTCAACTTCATATTTCCTGATTTTGAATTATATTTTTTATAACTGTGAAAGCAACAGACACACTGTTATATTACTAGGCAAAATATTTCTTTTTTTTCTTATAATATTTGGGGTGTTTTCTAACTAGACCCACGTGTGTCAGGTTAGCTAAAAATAGGTAAGTGTTAAAATATGCATTTACTGATGAGAAGATACTAGAGTTTGTTATTGTGCAACATTAGTATAATTCTATTAAAAATATATCCTAACCGCCCAAGAATGTTGAAAGGACTAGAAGCGACCAATGAAAATGTTTAATTTCAGCAAGTACAACATTTAACAATCTATAAATAGCTTGGTGGTTCCCTCAGTATTCTATTTTTGGTTTCCACAATGTGTATGCCACATGTTTTAATTCGTTCAGTTGAATGTTATAAGTGACAAATGTTATTAGTAAGTGATTTCTTACATTCTTAATTCTGTTTTAAAGACTAAACTTGGTTCTATACTTAAGTCTTTTAGCACAGTCATTTGCACGTATATCCCTTTAAATGAAAACGATAAATAAAGATAGAGTATCATAATAGAAATAAAATAAAACATACTTAAAGCCATAGCAATACCAGTAACTCTATGAGCCAGTGATGTCATCATAGGTAATTCTGGCCTGAAAGTAGATGGAACATTGTTAAGAACAATTAAGAATCATATCAAGCCACAGACACATGAAGTCATTATACATATTTACATACATAAACTCAAGGCTAGATACTGATTTTTAAACTAGGTTGCCAAAAAGAACAGCAAGCTATATATTAAACTTGCTGGATCCATATCTTTAATAGCAGTAATAGTTGCCCTATGTATTTGACAAAGTGAGTGCTTTCTGGTCACTCATTAAAATTTTGCTATCCAACAAGTTAAGCACATAATGGTTAAATGACATTTTTAAAGTGGTCATCTTAACATGTTCACATCTGTTATTCTTTACACAGACATTTAAAAATGAGAGTAAAACAAATGGTGTGGCTATGCATATATACCCATTGAGGTTTTAGGTTTAAAAGTACATGTACTTTGTATCTATAGATTGATATTCCTGTAGTAATAAGCCATCATTTTTTTATAATTAAACAATGATAATATTAATAAAAACAGAAAAAATATAACTACTTTATGTTCATACACCACACCACAGTGTTTGACACTGACAGTTTTCGAGGATTTTGATTCAGTGTCAAACCCTCCACTGTATTCAACGATTATCCAAGTTCCCCAGGGCTCGAATTTAAGCTCGCATACTCGCAAAATGCGAGTGGATTTTGAAAATTGCGAGTTACTATTATTTTAACTCACAAATTTTTGCGGATTGGAATTTGCTGCAAAAATATTTCTGTCCTAACTAATGAGGCTCAAATCAGCATTGAAACAGTCAGATAGATCGATAGCATTAATTAAAAGTACATAGTACAAAACATGTTCATTATTCTTTGTTTATCCCACAATAACGTCCTTGTTTTATCCATGGATAAATATTATACTAGCCTGTGTTGTTTTATTGCATATACGAATAGTTACTATGTATGCCATTAAAATTTGAAAAAAAATGCCAGGGACTTTCTTCATTTTGGCATGTCAATTTTTTGGGTTAAATTAGAACCCTGTCCCCTATTCAGTGGGATGAGTTGTGGGTCTAAGTATAGAAATATGTTCACATCGTCTATCATGACTATGTATAGAGGAAACTTACTTGTAGATTCTAAGATGAGGTGATAACGGACGGTTCAATTTTCTGTTCTTTTTCCAGAATTCATCCATTTGTTGATAAGCTTGTTCAGTACTCATGGGGCCACTTAAATAGAAAGTTAACAAAGTAGTAGTTAGTTGTATGTATTTTAACAGGAGCATTAGTTCAATAAAGATTTTGAAAAAATTATTTATAAGTATTGACAATAATTATTTTCAAAATTTACATATTACCTATCCTTGCAGTTGTAGTTAACCGGTGAAATATACTAGGTAACAAGAAACAGTACGGCTTAACAAATTAAGTATGTTTTTAGAATTTTGTTTCAACAAATAAAAAGAGATTTAATTATTCAACATGCAGTCCAGTTTAGAATTTAAAACAAGTTTATACATACCTTGACTTCACTACACAAAACACTGCCTTGTGTTTAGCAAGCAGGTTCTGCTTTCCAACATTTCTGAAATAAAAAAGTATTAATTATCATACTTACAAGGTTTCAATTATTATCAATTTCTTTATTTCTTTAGAAAAACATTTCAAATGACAATTTTGCACTCACCATATTCATTACTGGTTAATTACACCAGCACATAGGGGATCATACTAACTGCAATTAAAATTGAGTATTATGATATTCTTAGGAAAAAAGCTTAAGCCTCAATATTCTGCATACCAGGGTTTGACATTTACTGCTTTTACAATGAATTCCTAGTAAGTTAAACAGAGATTCCTCCTTAGCATTGGAATTTCCTACGATAAAAGAAAGAAATGGACACAGGTTTGCAGTTGCAAATTGTGAAAAAGAATTCATGGATAAGCACAAGGAAACTTTTCAGGGATCCTGATGGAATCCCCAGCTTAAGTCACAGCGGTTCCTAATAAGTTTTAGGATCACCCGAAACCTGGGACACTGTTACTATTAGTGTCAAATCCTGCATATTAGTCACACTTAGGTAATAAAAGCTAGAACTTGACATGGATATTTTTGGCAATGGTGCACTTCCTGGATATGTAAGACAGTTTGAGGTTAACAAGTATTCTAAAAGGACCAAATTTTCACATTCTCCCATATTACTTTGGTGCAAAAGCCACTAAAAGATCTAAAATGATAGCCCAAATGGGAATCAAAAACAACTACAATGTACATGTATCTATATTGATGCAGCCATCATCATGCTTGTACTAAATGTAGTACAGTAATAAACATTGTATTTCGGGACTTGTTTGATTTAATAAAGCGAACATCTAAGCTATTATAGTCCCAAAATACATTTAAATTTCTTTGTATAAAAAATATATTACAATTTCTTAATGTATTTCGGGAAATCTTTATGATATAAAGCTGATGTCTCTATAAGACCTAAAACCATCCTATATTTCTAAATTGATAACAATGTTTACAATGAATTATGTGTTTTTCAGGAATAACTTCATTAAATAAACCCATTATTTAAGCTCTAATAGCTGCAATACATTAATACTTCTACTGACGTTTATATCGTAAATTAATTTTTCAATTAGCCTGTCATAAATGATAAATAAATAGGTAAACATAATATAATGATTAATATTTTAAAATATAGCATATACATATTAAATATATAGCACCCGAAATACACTATAATAATTGGTTGTCACGCCTATTTATGTTAATTTTTTCACTTATTTTTATGATTAATTAACACATCAAATTGGATCGCATATTATGATATTAATAATATCGTCGACGTACCTAAGTTCGCGACCAACCTTGATTTGCGGCCATTTTTTTTTATGTTCATACTCTCGCGAGATTTCGAAATCGAGGCTATAACCTGACGTCACGTTTGCTACTTGGTTTACGCTACCGTATCGATCTATTAACTTAAACAGAATGCATTTTAAATAGTTTTTTTTGCAAAATTCGTTTGAGATTACACAATTACACACTTTTTCTTATTCCAAAATATGTTGACTTTGATATTAACAATTTATTTACCGAAAACATAAAAAATACTTAACCAGAACGTTTGTCTGCAATGTTTTTTGTAAAATCTGGGATAAGAGACACAAAAAAATGATTTTCATTGGCCTTATTTCAATGACGTCACAGCTCGCGAATCTAAAGTATCTTTTTCAAGATGGCTGCCGTTATACAGTTGTAGTTTGTTTTTGTGTGTTTCAACCGTTTTTTTGCACTTCGGACAGGATTATTGATTGATATTGGTGCAAAATAAAATAAAATAAAGCAGGTTAACAACGACATTAAATGTTTTAAGTGACATTTAATTGTTTTTAACGCTTAACCAGGGTTTTACACAGCCATTGATAATTGGGGGTCCACTGGATGCAGGACTGACAAAAAAAGGGGTCCACACAGAGAAATCAGGGGTCCAATACCAAACTGCAAACAATTTTGTTGTATCAAAGTTATGATTGTTGTTTTTTATGTTTAAAATAAAAAAAAGAAATAAAGGAAAATTTAACCACCAGAAAACTTGTATCTCAGTTTATTGAACATTGGTAGTAACAACAGTGACCGTTGGATAGTCAAATTTTATTGAGTAGACACAAAATTCATACTCTATTTGTTCAGTTTACTTGAAGGGGGGAATTTGTTAAAATGTAAACATTGCCACGTGCTTTCAGGTTAATAAACAGTTACCCGTGATGCGCGGCGTCTCCGAACAAAGGTCAGTCAGACCGTTTGTGTACAGAATGCCCTCTACTTAAAAAACCGAAAGTTCCGAATGCGCGCCTTCTTGAGTAAACATCCCGCAGCAGTTATTTCCCTTTATCAAATATATTAGAGTAGCAACGCGTGACGTAATCGCTACTAGGAGTTTGCTTCTTTGGCTTACTTGGGAAATACCCTATTACGTCAACAGTGTTTACATCCGGGGTATTGAAATGGAATTTCTTATTTGATTGCCTACAAATACGGTCAATATAAGCTTAAAATATAAATGTTTCCAGTTAACTTGTGCAGTTGAAAGAATATCTGAGGATGTTGCTATGTATTTTATGCGTCCAAGTGGACGCAGGCTTTAAAATGTTTGCGTCCACACAGGTAGTTTATGCGTATATGGACGCGGATTTGTGCGTCCCGTAAAACCCTGGGCTTAACACCGCGAATCACGGTTAGTCCTGGATATAATGTATTTTTAAGCATAATATTAATAATAAATATTTCAAAATTTAAACATGTTTTAACAGCACAATACTTAATTATCAAGTGTATTTCGGGTGTATTTCAGAAATCTGGTGTATTGTGGTAAATACATGGACCAAAGTTGTAGGCCTCTTTCATGTAGGTCCTTATCAGTTGAAAACTTAAGTTGATTTAATTAAAACTGTGTCAATCACTTAAGAAGGATTTTTTATCCCAAAAACCTCAGGTTCAAATACATGAAAACTAGCCTTCAAAGTCTAAACTAGATCTAAACAGAGACATTATTTAAGGAAACTTGTCTTAAGGTGAATGTCAAGGCCGGTAACTCATTTTATGCAATGGTAAAACCTCGTTCAAGGACAGATGTAAATGATCATTACTGGAGTAATAAGAAGGTTCTAAGAGTAAATTCCAATGGAAATCATATAATTTGGCAATGAGGACTGGAATAAACCAATCCGGAGATAGATTTCATGAATGTCTTCATCAAAATCATTGAAAAAATACATTAAAATTCTTACCTTAAAAGAGCAGCCGCCATTGTTGTTGTGTAGAGTGTGGTCTAAACCACGAACGCATCAATAAAGTATCGTTGTCGTCACTACCTGTATAGGTGGAATATAACGTCTACATACAAGGAGTCGTATTGCACAGTTTCTGTATCGTTCAGAGAAGAGTTCTTATAGTAACAGTTTGATTGAACATCAATTTAAATATTTAGTTCTTCTTTAATATTAATAGCTCAGACTGTCAGCATCAACTTAAAGTATTTAAAGTTCTTCTTCAATATTTCAGACTGAGCATCAACTGAAAGTATTTAGTTCTTCTTCAATATTTCAGACTGAGCATCAATTTAAAGTATCTAGTTCTTCTTTAATATTTCAGACTGAGCATCAATTTAAAGTATCTAGTTCTTCTTTAATATTTCAGACTGAGCATCAATTTAAAGTATTTAGTTCTTCTTTAATATTTCAGACTTAGCATCAACTTAAAGTATTTAGTTCTTCTTTAATATTTCAGACTTAGCATCAACTTAAAGTATTTAGTTCTTCTTTAATATTTCAGACTAAGCATCAACTTCAAGTATTTAGCTTTCCTTTAATTTTCAGACTGAGCATCAACTGAAAGTATGTTGGTTCTTCTTTAATATTTAAGACTGACCATCAACTGAAAGTATTCAATTCTTTAATATTTCAGACATTTTAATCTTGAAAGATACAATCAAAGGGGTCTGACACCTAAAGCCTTTCAAGCTTTCTGTGCCAAAAAATGGACATGGACACAGACTAAATATAAAGTCTCTAAATATAGTCTATAGAAATTTCTAAGTATATAAGGGTAATAATTCAGTCCAAATTCATCCTAGAGTTATGTAACTTGGTATTTGAACTCCAATGGTAACCCCGTATACACAAATAAAGTTTTAAGTGAATCCCTCCAGTACTTGCAAAGATATAAAAGATACAAAAATGTTGCACCTAAAAACTTTACCAAGAAGTGTTACGCCGACGCCAACGCCGATGCCGACGCCGACACACAGCTGAGTAGGATAGCCCCACTATTCTCCGAATAGACTTTGAAGTGTTACATCTACTCAAAACACTGTTTTTTGTAACTGTGAATCTTTAATGTATGCTATCGATCTATCTGGCTGTTGCAATGCTGATTTTAACCTCATTAGTTTGGACAGAAATATTTTTGCAGTGATTTCAAGTCGCGAAAATTTGCAAGTTAAAATAAAGATTACTCTCAATTTACAAAATCCACTAGCATTTAGCAAGAATGCGAGCTTTAATTCGAGCCCTGGTTAAAAATTGGCAAATCAATTGTCATTAAGCCAACATCCGTAAACCAACAAACAAACATTAGTCGTCAATTTCTGATACACGTACACAATCATCATTCTCGTACCCAAGAGATTATATTATCAAGATTCTCGATCTTGATAATATTGTCATGCTCAATTATTGATGCAATTCTCAATTATATATACAGTATAAAACTCGTTATGCAATATACAAAGCGTCTATACAATATACTAGTCGATACCTATTTTATAATTATCACATAATATTTTCACATATACAAACGACATGGAAATGCCCGTAAGACCGTTGATTAAATTAATGGGCCCTATTTTAGGTCGAAACTTCCATGGTACGAAAAAAAAAACAAGTTCCGTAAAAATCAGTACCGAATGGATTGATTTTATCAGATACTTTTTCTATTCGAGCGCTCTTGAGTTTATCAAAACGAACTTTTTTGCTGGCGATCATATCCGAGTTTTCCGAATGTGGATAAAATAATTTCAGTGCGTACTGCGGACCGGCGACACTCCCACCGACTTTAAATAATTGCTTTGGGTCCTTGACCTTTCATGAAAATTGTATTCTACGCACTTTATATAATTATATATGGAATATAGTCTATTTATATTATCAAGATTCTCGATCTTGATAACCTAAGGGTACGAGAAAGGTACGCCATTGGTTTTCTGTTATTTTCAAGTGCCGTCTAGACCACCTCAAATATACATGTACTTGACTTGTAAATTGGGGACCATTTCAACAGTGGTGACTATACGATGCTTTTAAACTTATCATAATCATATCTCAAATATTTTACAACAAAAACAGCCTACGAAATTAGGATATGAAAGTAGTTGCCCGAAAAGGTAATTTTAGCAGTTAGCACTATATCTAGTGAGTAGAAATTTGGTTGCCCAAAAATTGTTGGTTGTCCGAACTAGAAATTGGTTTGTCCCGGGCAACCGGACGCCCATTTCATAGACTTTAAAAGGGTTCATAAAATTAGGCTAGAGTCTTAGAAATACATTATGTGTTGATATTTACAATATAAACACTGTAGTAAATTAGTGAGATTTTTTTTTCGGGTATTTTTTTTTTTGGGGGGGGGGGGAGGGGTTAACGCCGTGTCAACACAATTTAGGTAATTTTACAGCGTCCAGCGCACCTAACCTAGCTTTTCTATACCCTTGTCAACAACCAGTGCTCACCCACCCTTCCAATAGGCCGGAAATTTTTTCCCATATATCTTATTAATTGAGGAAAATTTACATTATTGTCAAATTTACATGGAAGGGTATAACCTCCCCGAGTGGGATTCGAGCCCGTGCCCCCTTCGGGACTCGAGATTCCAAATCCCGACGCGCTACCAACTGCACCATCTACCCGGGTTTTGTGAGAGTTAGATTACAGTCAATGTGAAATAGCCGTTGTTAATCTCTGTTAACATAGGTATAACCTTCCTTCTATCTCACAGCTTACCACTCGGTATTTTGAAGAAATGAACTCCTAGGCCACAACAAATTGATCATATGTTCTATGGATTCGCTCGCACCTTAATTTTGACCGTTTTTTACAAAAAAAAAAATATTTCCTCGATCGCCTATAAAAATTTGGTCAAACCGCTATATAAAGCAAGTGAATAAAGACTTTTCAATTTTTTTTCTTCGCTCGCTCGCCCCATTTTTTTTTTAAAAAAAAAATCCGTAGAACAAAATAATGATCAACTTGTTGTGGCCCTACCTTAAGAGATTTTTTTAATATCTAAGTCTGATCAGCTAACATATTTTCCAGTTTATCATTTTCACTGAGAAAAAATTAATGTACAAGTAAAATACACTGTAGTTTAAGTAAAATATTTATTAGAAATAACACACATAATATAATAAATATAACGTGTTAAAATATCATTTATCAACATTTTATAAAAATATTTCAATATTAGGAAGTACATAAAACTATGTACATGTATACATATCATAATATATTACACGAAAGTCCCCGATTATAATTTTCATTTATTTTTCAGTGGTGCATACATTAACCCCGCTGATTTTAATATTCACTACAGTATTTCTGTACTCACTATCGATAATCGAGTTTTTAAATAAGCAGTGCTTGTCAACAAATGGATATTGGACTTTTTTTCTGGTAGATTATATTAAATTATAATCCATGTTTTATTTGTCTGTGCCAATCTGTGAGGCCTGTATGATTTAACCCAATCTGTGATGCCTATATGTTTTAACCCAATCTGTGATGCCTGCATGTCAAATGACTGAATGGAAGAACAACATTAAAAAGTACAACTTCTGATTTACTTTAACAATGGTAGTTTATCCAGTGTTTTCTTCAGGGTCAAAATTATGATGGGTCACACGGCCTGTGTAAATGAAATCTACAAAGATTTTTATACCAAACAAAATGAACCATGGCAAATATATAAATCTTGTATGTATGCTCATGTTATATTTAGAGCCCAAATTCCACTTGAGCTACGTTGGATTGTTGTCACCAAACCACATTTAAACGTTATTTAAATAAATATGTAAATGTATTCCAACAAAAGTCTTTTTATGTACAAATTGTGGGTATTTCAATGTTAATACGAGTAGCATTGATCTTTTCAGGCGAAAAACACAATTTGTCTTCCGACCGTTACTGGAATGTAAAAGACGATCGGGTGACAACAATCAGAACATTAGAATAAACCAATCCATTGCAAAGGTAGCCCAGTATCAAAAATAAAGGTTGTATAATTTATTAGTAAGTTAGATAAACCATCATCTCTTTAGTCAATCATCCCATAATTGTAGAACGCTTTACCATAACACCAACAATGCACTCATAAAACACTATTGTAAAAAATAATACTATATAATATACTTAACGAAACTCCTAAGTACCCCGATTTCAATATTGTTGAAAATTTATATTTTTTAACATTAAATTTTATGTCCGATCGATAATGGAAATGTACATAGGGCCATACTTTCGATTGTTTGCATGGTTGTCATGCACATTTATTGATGCGGTTTTCAATTATATATACAGTATAAAACTAGTAATGCAACATACCAAGTGTCTATACAATATACTGGTCAATACCTATTTTATATAATTATCACTTAATATTTTCACATATACAAATGACATGGAAATGCTCGTAAGATTGTTGCTTTAATTGATGGACCCTAGTTTAGGTCGAAACTTCCATGGTACGAAAAAAAACAAGTTCCGTAAAAATCAGTACCGAATGGATTGATTTTATCAGATACTTTTTCTATTCGAGCGCTCTTGAGTTTATCAAAACGAACTTTTTTGCTGGCGATCATATCCGAGTTTTCCGAATGTGGATAAAATATTTTCAGTGCGGACTGCGGACCGGCCACACTCCCCCCGACTTTAAATAATTGCCTTGGGTCCTTGACCTTTTATGAAAATTGTATTCTACACACTTTATATAATTATATATGGAATATAGTCTATTTTATACTTATAAATTAAATGAATTATAGAAAATTACAGCGATTTTTTAATCTTAACGAAAATTCTAAGTACCCTAATTTCCATATTGTAGGAAATTTTTACTTTTCAATATTTATGTCCGATCGATAATGGAAATGTGTACAGTATAGGATCATACTGCCGTCAGCTTGCATAGCTTGTATGCTTCTTTATCGATGCAAACCCGGTTTTGTCGTACATGCGTTAAAAAGTGGAAATGGGAAGATTTTTTATTGCTTTGAAAACAATAGCTATTAGAAATCTTATCTTTGCAGGTGACGCACAGCCTTGCAAAGGACATATGACAATTTCTAGTTCTTGTGGCGACAATTGAGCCATTTCTGGATTTTTCGGTGTGCATATCAACACACTAATTATTTTCACCCCAGACCACGTAGGATATTTGCACGAGAAACAAGTACCCATTCCCGTTTTTCAACATATGCACGACAAAACCGGGTAATTGTGTATCAATAAATGAGCATGACAACCATGCAAACAAACGACAATATGGCCCTATATACAGTTCAATTATCGATCGGACATAAATATTAAAAAATATAAATTTCCAACCGTATTGAAATCGGGGTACTTAGGTACTTAGTTTCGGTAAGTATTTTTTTATTGTCACCTTGCGCATCCCCCGTCGTGGAATTAGTTCATAGTAACCAGGGTTTTGTTTTATGTACGAACTGTATGATTATTTATAGAGAAAAACTGTAGTTTATATAGACACTGAACATATTTCGTATGATAACATTTCTGTTTTGTACAGTCTTATATCATATTATAAATATTAATACATAAAGTAAAATAATAGCAATAATACGCACGTAATATAGGATGAACAACATGCTTTATTAGTTTGTCAAAAATACAAAACCTTTAGAGAATTATGTTTAGAGACTTCTGGCTCTGTCGGTGTTAGCAATCAATCGTTCAATGATATAATGTCCACTAAGAATATAGTAAAACTGACCAATGTTTGAAGATTAGTCCATCATATAATGTCACAGAATAATAGTTCATAATATATGTTTATGATTGAATATTCATGTATATATGTATTGTAGGTATGTATGTATTGGTTTGTATATATGTACACATGTATATAGGTATACATACACATATTTATGTATATATGTGCGTGTATATGTATCTATGTGTATGTAAAGAGCAGATATGTACTTATATGTATATCATAATATAGACACATAAAACAGGTTGCCATTACTTGTTGATACCTTACACATTCACATTCAATTGTATAATTTTTTAGAATTTACTTGTTGTATATGAATGAAAATGTATTATGAGCTGGTGGCCTTTTTGTACTAATAAACAGTTACAGTTTATATCATTTCTCTTTATCATAAAACCATAAAACCGTGACAAGAAAATAATAAAATTCCATATCATGGCAAAATAGATATGTTCATTCATGATAAATAATTTTTATATGTATATAAATGAACATTAAAAATTATAACATATTTTCTAACATTGGCATGGCATATAAACAATGATACATCTACAGTACATGATACAGTACCCACCAACAGTTTGGAGAAATTTTCACTTTGTAAGCCTTCTACACAGGTTTTATAAAAATTTGATTTAAATTGCCATTTAGTTTTGCTTATTTTTTGTTACGGTGCTATTTGTAGTTGAGACTACCAAAGTAAGCTACCTTAATATTTATGTTGTAGAAAATAATAGCATTGAATTTGGTTTTGGAGGCTTTGGTATATCAGATGCTGTATCTGTTTAATGTGATGCATTCAATAAATTCGTTTTCATTTAATCATCAACCATATTAAATATATAATATATAAATATTATTTAAAATATTGGTTCTACCGAAACGATCAATGAAATTTGAAAAATAATTACATTTTCTTTGCCTCCAAACTTTTGGTGGGTACTGTACTGTACATTTATTACCTCCGAGATCGGAGAGCAAAAAGCAAATTAAGCAACTGACGAGTCATTCACGTACCAAGAGGTTATCAAGATTCTCAATCTGAAAAAGTTAGATCGAGATATTTTGATAACATCTGGGTACGAGAATGTCGACGAGTTAGGACTTTGGTTAGTATATTCTGGACAGTCCAGACAGGGTTCTTGATTTAAACTATTGCATTTTTTTCAATGAAAAATCAAGTCATCAACACATTGCATCAAGTATCATCGTTCAAATCGACAACAGTGTAATTTTCTGCTGAAGCCCGAATCGGTGAGTCTAAACCCAAGTCTATAGCGTCTGTACTAACCACAGCGACACGCAAAGATCTATTGTGGAATGCTATACCACTGGAAGTGACATCACTGGTATTGTTGTTGTTGTTGTTACTATTGCGTTCATTTGAGTTCTGGACCGATGTTCTTGTACTATTTGCAGTGCGTGATGCCCTATTACCATTTCTTGTCGTTTGTCTATCAAAACACATTTCAATTTTTGAAAAAGTATGATTTAGGGAAAAACGTTGTCTTTGACTGTTGGTTGATATTTTCCACTTCTTGTACCTGAAAATAGTTTGGATAAATTTATCGTAAACATCATTTAAAACTAGAATTAGTGCATGTTTTGAGAAACAATATCAGTAGAGTATTTCTGCTCGTCAAGCAAGGTGATTCACCAGTGGTGATTCCCGATCAGGATCAACAAATGTCAAAACCCGAGTTACTCTCGAAGTGAAATGTAAAAAAGACGCTATTTGTTATTTTAGCTCGATTGTGAAACAAGTTCCAACAACTTACATTAATCACTTTTGAGTCGGATTCCTGGTCCCCCAGTACTGAGCTAGAAGGATAAAGTTTCTTGCTCAAAGAAAAAACGAGGTAGGTTTTGAGTAGGATTGGAACCAACACGGAGCTGACTATCCAATGATTACTAGTCAAAAGTCGTAACCGCTCGGCCACGCCCGCTCCAATAGGTAGATGATATTGCAACGGATTATTCCTTAAATGCTGAGCCCTCTGCATATATAAATTAAGATTTTTCTTGTCTTGGATAGCTCGTTATAAATTCAAAGGCGATTTACAATCAGATCAAAATGCAGTTTACTCAAGTTCAAAGGAGTGGATAGGCTTGGCTCAATGCAATCATGGGAAAAAAGGCTTTAGTCCATTTTTCCATTCTCAAAAATGGGGATTTTTTATTATTGAACCTTTTTTTCTCTGTAATTTTGGAAAATTATTATGATGCCAAATCTGCATTTATATCTTGCTATGCGTACTATTAATGCAATTAGAAGAGGGGGATACACACTATATAATTCATTTTTATGTCTAAAACTCTTGTTCGTTAGCGGTGTTAAAATAAGTGAATTTTCCTTGCAGTCAAATATCTCGTATACTTTAATTAAAGGGGCTTTACAGATAAAAGATTTTTTACTCTAGGTCTAAGACAATATGTCAATGTGACAAGAAGTATTTTTTGCTATTTCAAGTTTACTTGTTACTATCGTACGGTAATGTATAATTGATTTGTTTCTTATTTTTACACAAGTTATACAGTAAAATAATTATTTAAGTGGAGTATACATTATTTAAATTTAAAAAAAATGACGCTGTTATGAATGATCAATTGATAAAATGAATAACAAAAAATCAGATGACTTTTAGCTAATATAACTTCTAAAAAATAATTAATTTACACATAGCTGAGAAAAGAATACTGATGACTGTACATGTATTTACTCGTCTTATTTGCCTACACATTAAGTTAAATGCTGTTTCAAATTACATAATTTGTCTTGTCTTCACAATATTTATTTCTCCTTTTTTTCATTCTTAATTTCTGGTACGACCTAATATGCATTGATGAAATTTATTACACTCCTTATTGGACCCCTGTTGATGCGTATATCAACATCCAAGCGGGTGTCATTTTATTCAAATACCCTATGTAAACAGGGTCCTTGTTTTATGACAGGATACTACAATCATTATTGCACCATCCAGGTCGTAAAACATATACAGGATAGCGAGGATGATATAGATCTTTTTTTTCTTAAACATTTATCTGTGAAAGGCTATCTTTTTTTTAGCCGTGTTTGTTTTATGGATTTTTTAAGTAATGAAAAATAGCCAGTGTTTATACGTTTAACGGTTATATTAAAGCACCTATTCTATACATATATCTACGTATTAATTGATGTTCCAGATATTTGTCTTTATATGAAATTATATTACACATTGTCTGTATTTTATGTTCAGCTATTGTGTTCATATTTGCCTTTCAGAGTTATAGCGACTATTAAGTGTATAATTAATATACACATTGATTGATGTTTTTTAATTGTCATTAAAATAATCATTTTATGTTTTATAATATTATAAGAAATAATGTGTACATTTACTTACACTGTTGCAAATGTAAATAATACAAGGTGTAATGAAAATTGTATGTATGACACATATCTTATAAAGTGTAGTTCTTTTCATAAAAGGAAATGTAAATAAAACTCAATGGAATTTATTTTTATTCTTACCGCTCACTGTCTCTTATTTATAAGCTAGCATGAAAGTATAACAAATCAAATGTTGGTACTGGACGTCATGCAGAGTCTATCACGTGATATATTGATGGGGTTGATCAGTTTTATCAATTTATGATCACAGCAGGGTGTCATATCGGAAATTTCCGAACAATACCGAGCGCAACAACGGAGGCTCTGATTAATTATCGATTTTATCGAGTAGTCAAATCAGTAAGTTACGAAAGGACCAATAGTTGGATATGTCCATTATGGGTGAGATTTCCCGATTCGCAAACGAACGTATTCTGGACTGTGTTTAAAATTTCTCATTTAGAAAAGTTTTAACATTTTAAGTATAATGTACGTCGGGTGTAAACAATTTATACTGGGTTTAACGCCGTGTCAACACAATTTCAATGTTATTTTACGGCGTCCAGCGCACCTAACATAGCTTTCCTGGACCCTTGTCTATACCCAGTATTCACCTACCCTTTCAAAAGGCTGGAAACATCTCTATATACCTTATTGATGGGGGAATTTTCGTGGAAGGATATAACCTCCCCGGTTGAGATTCGAACCCGTACCCATATCGGTCGGGTGCATACAGCTACTATAGTGTGAGTATTTGGTCTTAAATAGTATTCAAATACAGATACTCTCAATTAAATTTGTATATGTAAAAGAAGATAATTCCACTGTGTACTAACCAAAACAGGAAGTATAATATTCCACCGACTACAAGGGCACAGAATACGATACAGGAACACACAATGATAATAATCACTGTACCTGAAAAATGTACAAAATATTTAAATTGGACACAAAATACAATAAAGAAAATGAACTTGACTGTAAGAGTTGAAAACCCGGACTTTTATTCTGTCCAGGCAAGGTGGCACCCGGTGGCGTACTTTTTCAAAAGGGGGCGTGTAAAAGAATATAAAAAATTCAAACAGGAGCGTTTAAAACAGTAAATATAAAATGGGAAATTATTTGATTAAATAATTAGGTAATTGTACTAGATAACTGATTACACTCTGATATGGGACGCGGTCTACCTTTATATTAGTACTGCAACGTCGGTAACGTCTTTGATCACGGTCGCTTAAAATTAAAGCGACATCATTAAAGAAGTAACCGACATTATAATTCTGAAAAAGCAGAAAGATCAAAGAAAACCGACATACGTTGGAAAATACTTCTAAATAGGGCGGCGAATTTAACAGAAACTGAGAAAAGGGTAGACTGATAAATTAAACCATCCAATTAAACGCCTGTTGCTTTTCTCTCAATCATTTAAATGAATTTGAATTGCGTGACCCCCCCCACCTCCTTCCCAGGGCCAAACCCCCTTCTAGGGCACCCCCCTCCCGGGACCGAACCCCCTCCCGGGACCGAACCCCCTCCCGGGACCGAACCCCCTCCCGGGACCGAACCCCCTCCCGGGACCGAACCCCCTCCCGGGACCGAACCCCCTCCCGGGACCGAACCCCCTCCAAGGGCCGAACCCTCTCCCAGGGCCGAACCCCCTCCCAGGACTTACCGCCCTCCCAGGGCGTACCCCAGGACCACCCCCAAAAGCCGATCCACCAGGGAATTGATATTTTCCCCTATCGTTATGGGAAAATACCTTTCCCACATTGTCCCACACACGGGACTGGAGATCCTCAATCCTGTCAACAACAGAGTTGAGGAGCTCAGGGGAGTGGAACTCCCCAGCAAGGAGGGGAGAACTATTAGACCCTTAGTTTCCCACCCAGGGGAACGGGTATTCAACTCGAGAGAGTCGAACACAAAAAATCGCATTAACTCCAAAGCAAACAGAGTTAACCCGATCGAAAAGCAGGTCCCTGATAAAAGGGAGACTACTCTTCCCAAATAGTCCCAAAGAGGGACTGGGTATTCAACTCGAAAGAGTCAAACACAAAAAGTGTGCCTCAATCCCGTTAAAAACGGAACCATAGCACTTGGGTTTACACCGAACTACAACATTAAAACCTGGAACCCTTATACACAATATTAATGACAATAACTTGGTTTGTAGCAAAAGCACACGTCTAAAGTTTTAAATGTGTCTAGTAAATAAAAACGAACAGTTTCTATATTTAAACTTCTCTGGAAACATAAATATGTTTTATACTGTAAAAAATATTGTTTTATATTTAAATACTTATTGTCATAACAAAGATTTAAGTATCAATCACAAAATAAAAAGAAATGTGTGCAGAAATTATCTTCTCATGTCTATATAATTTGTGTACAATAGAATGATCAATATGGCCCCTAAGGGCTTTTACAGGTATGACCTTACATATTTTTCAACATTTTCTCATTCAATAATATGAACAAGAATTATAAAAGTTAGTGTTATTAATTTTGTTGCATTTATGCATTTTATAAACACGAAAAATACTGTTCCCCATTTCAATATAAATATCTAGGGGCCGGAAATTAGTAAATATGAAGGGACTCTAATCCTTATATATATGTCAGCTAACCTGTATTATATTAGGGACCAAAATAGCGCAATTGGATAGACCGCTGGAAAAGAAAACATTTCAAATCCAAACATTGGTGGTTCAAATCCAGTCACTGCCATAATATTTATTTTTTATTATTTATTTTTATCATATTGATACATAATGCTATATTATCAAATTTTATGCATAGAAACATGTACTAAAAAATTAACATAAATAAAAAGAAATTTTATTTAATATTGGTTTTTGAATACTTTTCCTATAGATGTGCTAAATTTCATTTTAAATCAAAAATGAGTTATTTCAGTTTATTTAAGCCAAATTAGCGAATAAGTGAAATCAAATATACTGAATTATTCAGAAAAATTTCACGAGCATGCGGGATAACTATAAATTTAATTTTTGGTACACCAATTAAGTGCATAGCGATGCACTATCAAACTAGATATAATAATTAAAATTAATATAGCATCTTGACTGGAGATACCCAGCACAATGCTCAATAGTACTTCGCCAGTAAATTTCAAGAGTTTATTCTTTTCACTAATCTTTAATAATTTCTTTTAATGTATATATTTGTTGATAATTTGTTTAATCACTTGTCAAATGTTTTCCCTTACTTGTTGTATATATTATGTAAGTGCTGAGAGTTGCGTTACTATAAGTACCTTATAGGTACTTATTATTCAGTCTTATAAAAAACTAGTTTTGGTGGCCTTCTCAGCCATTTTCTTTCATTTGCATGTAGTTGTAGCAATTTGCTTTCCACGGGCCGCCATGATTGTTTAGCGAACGTGAGTCTTCCAAATATCGAGCGGAATGCGCGGAAGACCTGCTAAGATCTGCTTAAAACGGAAAGCCGTTAAATCGACAGAGCAGAGTATTCCAAATGTAGCAGACCTTCAGTTGTCCGAATGAAAACCTTCATTGATTCAACAAAGGGGGATAACCGCCGCGATGAGTTTGTATTTCAAGATACAGACATTAAGGTACTCATTCACAGATTTCAACAAAAATACCAAATTTTTCTAAAACTATCAAAATTGTATGGAAATATTTTGGAAGCAGAAAAGTAGTGTTCTGATAATGACAATTTTAGTGCAAATTGACATACAACTACATATGATGGTGTTTCATGTAGTAAATATCTACCTCGTATGTCACGGTATAGACATTTAAGTGCATTTTTATAACTTTTATTGTATATTTCTTGCAACATGTAGGTCAGTTTGTCTTAAAATAATAATAATTATTTTTTACACAATTACAAACACTGAATGGTATTTTGAAATTATAGAAAAAATAAACCAAATCTGCGAACTAGTACCTTTATAAACTAAACAGGGTAAAGTAATTTAACCCATAGATGAGAATGTTTTATGTTTACAAGCAGATATATCGTGATATATAAACCCTAAATGTATATTCATGAGCATGGTATGTTTACTCTAACTTATTTAAACTTCGTGAAGATAACGTTGCCTTTCATAAATTATAAAATATGTTGTAAAATCTCGTCTATACATTGCATATTTGGTCTAAAGTTATTGCATTCGGAACAACCTCGGCGATCATCTACGAAGATATACAACGTTGAAGATCGCCGAGGTTGTTCCGAATGAGGCAGATGTACCTGACCATGAGTGTATTTTTTAAACTATAAACCATTTTTAAGCAGCATGAGGCAATATATATCGGGCTAGCTTTGTATGGTGGCATATTTCTGCCACCAGAAAACCACATAACTAACTCGTTATTTAAGTGGTTATCTAGTTAATTAACTAGTTAACCATTTAATTAACAAGTTAATTATCTGGTTAACTAGTTACGTAACTAGTTATTTTTTTCAATGAATAAAAGATCATAACAGGAAATAAATGCAAGTTAGTACCTACAACTGCCATTCTTATACTTTTTTTAGTTTACCAATTGAATGTTAAGTGGCTAACTAGTTACGTAACTAGTTAACCACTTAATTAACTAGATATTTAAGTGGTTATCTAGTTAACGTAACTAGATAACCACTTACCAGTTAGCGATATATTGTATTAGTGGTAAGTGGTTAACTAGTTACGTAACTAATTAACTACCTAATTAACTAGATAATTATCTGGTTAACTAGGTATGTAACTAGTTAACAACTTAAATAACTAGTTAGTTATGTGGTTATCTGGTGGCAGAAATTCGCCACCATACTTATGAACCAAGACAGTAGTTTTGTTAATTTAGAGACAAATGTTCATTAATAGAGTTATTGTAAAAGTTACAATAACACTATTAATAAACATTTGTTTCTAAATAAACAAAATAGACAGCAACTCTATTGTAAAATTCTATTTAACCGTCAGTGACGCATTCATTAACCCAGCTGATTTAAATACTCGGTAGTTGTTCGGTAATCCCCGTACATAAATAGGAACATCTATTCTATCAACCGTGATTACAGAAGTATTGAAGTGAATATTTAAATCAGCTGGATTAATATATGCGCCACTGACAGTTGAGAAAACTTTAACAAGAGCCTGGTTTATGTCACGGACAATATGAAACACACACGTATGTATACGTTCGGCCCATAGCCTATTTATATGTCTATGGTTCGGCCTTTCACAGTCATGTCTATGCATGTGCATGTAATATATTTCAATGAAACACAAATTTCGGTTAAATTCAATCATTTAATAATTTCTGACCATGTCAAGCATATATACAATCATCTGTCTATACCCATTTCTACAATTCGTTTCATAGGCCAAGCAAGTTTTGTATTGTTGAACAAACGTATGCAAGATATATTTCATGTTATCATGCTATTACATGCAGTATGTTTGTAAGTAGGCCTACGGAAGCTTTGCCCTTACTAATACTTATCCGAGACATTTGCTATTATCACCAAGATCGATCTTCCTCCGTAGTGGTTCCACTCTAGCCCACTTCTCAGGTTTCAGCGCTCACCATAGCTTTCATGCTACTTCTGTATGTTTATTATATGTTTATAAGTAAACACGGCGCTTAATAAAACGAACTATACACGTTTATTGATTTTGTCAGTCGTTGATTTATTAGCCAACGAATCAACAATTTCAAAAAAAAACTCTTATTTACAGGTATACTTCAGTATTCTATAAATATTTGAGAAGTGAACAAAACTGTACTTGATTTCTCAAGCGACTATGTTAACTTCCTTTTTAATCACATCACTTCTGCTTAAGTAGAGTATGATAGGAGTGTTTGCCAAAGAGTTATCGTGCTTGAGCCTCAACGGACCTTGTACTACCATCCACATGAATGTTCTAGCTAACCAGAGTTTCTAAATGAATAATGATTTGCATGGGCTTTCAAATGCAACTTTAGTTAGACGACATATATCAATGTCAAACATAGAAAGCAAAGAACGTTGGACCAGAGGTGACATTTAGGTTATAATAAATTCACATTCTATGTTTAAAAGGCACATGGATGAAATGAATTATGTATACATGTAGTGCGATCTTCTTCTCAAATAATTGTAAACTTCAATAGATACTTTCACTTTCACTTAGTTTTTTAGTTGCCTTAGTTTTTAAAAAAACCACTTTATTGGGGTTTTAATTATTGGAGTACATGTACCTTCATTAGAATATGAACTATATCGTTCTGTGAAGGATTTAATGTTACATTTTGTGGTAAAAGATTAATACATGTACAGTTTGTACATGTATCTTTTAGTATTTTTATTTATACAACATTACTTTTGCATATACGTCTTTTGTAAAATGCCTTTGTCGTAATTGATGACCAGCATCACTTTGTATGTTTTATAAGGAACATTTTGATATATAAAACACTACTGTAGGTGAAAGTGTGACAGAATTAGAGCAGTTATTTTACAAACCAAGACATTACATGAACCTTAAACGACTCATACGCCATCTCGTTCAACCATTACTATAAAATCATCGTAATTATTTTCATACAGACCATTAAACAGTACGCAGATTATATCAACTTGAAGTAAAAACTCATGACCAAATATGGGTTAGAAAATATAAATATGGTTATACCTAAGTTACAAACTAAATTTAGATATATATTGAAGGCTATACTTATATCATGTTATATAATTACACAGTTCATAAATATACATACACGTACTGTACACGTATCATACCTTTTATATATACAATTTACATTAATTGAAATTTGTTATAGTAAATTGGATACAAGTACAAAATTCACGTACCTTCCATGATAAATTCCAATATTCGCTCATCACATTGAAAGAGTAGAGGTAATACACAAAACGTAACTTTAATATGTAAAATTGTTATTTTCAAGTAACTTGATACATATCTGCCGGGTACTAGAAAATTTATGTGTTAAATAGTCTAAATAAAGGCAAGTTGATATGCAAGACTACATCTCCAATTTAATTTCCTAATTTACTATCACAAATACCCAACAATACGGCTTAATTCTAATCAATATTCATAATATACGATACACCGATGAGTGAGTTTCTTTATGAAGATATTTCGGGTATTTAAATTTTACTGTTTTTAGAAATGTAAATAAAGGTGTATTCTCACACGAGTAAAGTATATATTATCGTAAATTTTATTTATCTACGCCTTTCTTTCAGTGAATGCATGGGAAGGCCCATACCAACTGTTTGTATACACCCGACAATTTTCTCCATCCATATCGCGCTTCTTGCCATTTGCTAAAAATCAAAGCACTAAAAGTACTGTATGACGGTTTTATTTATAAAATAAACGCATTGTAGGCCTATATCGACTAAACCAGTATATTCAGGTATGTTTAAAGCTTGGTTTTGGTGGATATATCTTGATAGAGTTTGCCAACATAACTTGGTTGAAACTATAGAGTAGTTATTCTTGCAATTTACGCTATACTTGTTCTCCAAAAACATAGCAAATAATATTGCCCAGATGGCACCAAAAGCGACCGGATCGGCCCTGGTCCCCCGAAGACATTTGTCTAACATGTAGTGCCTTTGGTGGGTCGGGACTGTGCCGACCGCCATTTGTTTGCCCTATGCGAAAGTGCTAACAAATATAGGTTCTGCTTTAACTTGGAGATCGGTGATTATATTTGTACGCTATTAAACACGTAAATTATACGTACGGTTAGAGAGTATTTATCAGCAACTCAATGCACAAATTAGAATGTTGGTGGTCTTTGTTAATTTTACTTCGTACAGAGAGACTTTATCACATGAAACATTTACTTCCTGTGTACTTCAAAGTTGTCATTAAATAATCAAACTCCTCGCAGCGGTTATTTCCCTTGGTTAAATCAATAGCAACGCGTGACGTAACCGCTGTGAGGAGTTTGTAAAATAATATGAAGATATATTTATTTTCCTTCTGATTACAAAATGTGTTTGAAGCTGTTACCGTCAATGTTAGGCTTTGTGTTTTAGTTAAAGTTTAATTACCTGGTTAGAATCATACACCTTACATAGGCGGATCCAGCTGGGGGTCAGGGGGGTCCGGACTCCCCCCCCCCTAGAATTTGGAAAATGTACCTGTTCATTAGTGTATTTCTTGACTGTAAGGCATTTTTAAGTAGTATGAAGCAATTTTTCTCGGTGATTAACATAGATTTAATGGTTACGTAGTTTTATTGTTAATATGTTGCATTTTTTCGGCAAAATGTGTATAATGTGGTTCGAAAGGTCGGACCCCCCCTAGAAAAAAATCCTGGATCCGCCCCCTGCCTTACACGGGTATCAACTTTGCTACTCAACGACTAGGGGAAAGTAACCGCTTTGGATTTGATTCCTACCTCAAACAAGTTAAACTGTTTTTTTTATATTTTAAAGTCAATCGGAACTCTTCGTTCATTTTTTCCACGTTTACTTGTGACAGAAATGTCAGTAGTGATCCGAATTTTATGTGAAATCACAATCGTAGTTACTCGGAAATTTCCGTAACCTCAGAATATACAATTCATTGGACGAAACCAATCGAGTGATCAAATATGTAAGACAAACGTCGAAACATGGGGATTTTTTTATTCAATTGAAATAGGACGTCTCATGTCATTTACGGTGATTTTCTAATAGTTTACTCCATCTACTTACACGAAGTTGTCATAGCAAATGGGAGCTTACTGAGACCAATGTGTGCACAGTAGCTCGCAGTTTCCTCACAGTTTCCTCGCTCGCTCATAAAAATGTGGTCAAACCGCTATATAAAGCAAGTGAATAAAGACTTTTTTTATTTTTTGTCTTCGCTCGCTCGCCCCATTTTTTTCCAGAAAAATCCGTAGGGCATGTGATCAACTTGTTGTGGCCCAATTACTATTTCATGATTGATCCTATCGCGCATTTTAGTATGATGTTATCATATATACATATATTTACAATTATACTGTGAATGTAATTTATGTAATACTTATAAGATGATTTTTGGTTACATACATATTACTATATATAATATTATGTATTTTCATATGTATGCTATAATTTTCTATTGTATGTATATGATCTGTAAATAACTGTTTTACTCTTCAGTAATGGAGGAAATAAATAAATAAACATGACAAAATATTATAAGAAGGAGGAAATTTTTCAAACTTACGATACAGAATGTCAAGCTCCTGTGATGTGTGTAGCATTTAAACTAAAACAATCACTGGTATTAGAAAATGGCTATTTTCATGATTTATTTTAGATAACAACAAAAAGATATTGTGAGCAGTTTATTTGTCAATAATAAATGAAAACATAACAATGTATACATTATATTATGTACATCAAAAGATCACAGTGAATATGTCGAATAATAGAAGGTCGGGTGTTGAGGTATTCATTCTGAAAAGACAAAAACGTAACATTGAATTAATTCGATTGTTATTTTACTAGGATTTAGTTGATTAGTTGACCTATGCAATTCTAGCCTAAAGATTCATTATGACAAATATACTTAGAAAAATGTAAATGTATTTGTGATAACACGGTAAAAATATTTGATACACAAGTCAATCATACACACGAGTTTAAAAAAGATGATGTTATTTATTCATCAATGCTATAAAATTAATTCCACGGCAATTCACTCTTCCTTCCATACCACTGATTCTAAAGCATATAAAACAGTTGTCAGTCACTGACAGAAGCAACTCCAACTCCGAAGATTTAGCCTTTCCAGATACGGTAAGTTGACTGACCGCCTTAATATAACGTATGTCTTATGCAATATATTGCTGCGGCGTAAAATCCCACCCACAAAAAAAACCAACAAACATCGAGTACAACAAACAACATACCCTATACTTACACTGTTATTATTTCATCATTCTTCTAATAGCTATCATAACCACCGCCGCTGTGACCACCACCTCCGCCGCTGCCGTAACTACTGCCACCTCCACCACCACCGCTGCCGTAACTACTGCCGCCACCTCGGCCACCACCCAAACTTATCCCACCTCCACCTCCACCTCCCGTAATACCACCGAGTGTACCAGTGAGCAGGTTAATGATGAGCATGAATACTACAACTGAAATATAAAAAAATCATTTTAGGCATGGCGTCCTTTTTTATTTATTTAAAACTTTTTATAGAATGATGTTTTATTTAATAACTGTATAATAACTAGGATTTGTCCTACGTCTGCTAAACAGAATGATTGATAGGAAATTTTTGCACTGAAAATAGGTTTTGATGCGAGATATATGTGGACATATATTGTCAATGGAACTACTTTTGAGGCAGATTTATAGAGAAAGGCGGTAAAAAAGCCGACTAACTAAATCTCAGATTAAAATGTCCATTATCATAGCTACGACTAATGAATCAGTCTAACTGAAATGGTTACTAACCGATCACTAGATCACAATGCAATTATTTGGGCTTGTAGAATTTCTGACATTATTTCAAATGGTTTTAGGATTACAATTGATACAGGTAGGCCTAATAAACGATAAAACCAGTCTTTTTTTAATTTTAAAGTGAAGCTGAAAGTTGGTGTTATCTTAAACAGACTTAACACGAATAAAAAATACCAGCAGGCACATCATACGTATTTGAAGCGCTTTTGAACATATATTCAATATGAATTGAGCGCTATACAAATGCGGTATATAATAATAATATAATAATTTTTCAAGATAGTTGTGACATGGGCGAAAGTTTAACATATTCAAAATCCTGCATTCAGTACTTTTCATCAGCGTTTACATTAAATGAGAACCCCATTTTCAGGTTTTCAAAAAAAATCCCAGACTTTAGGACTCCCTCTCCAAAAAAAACCATGTTTACAACACGACTTACTAAAGATAATCAAGCTAAACAACCCTCCTAATCCACCGAAACCACCGCCGCCGCCACCTCCGAGCATTCCTCCGCCACCGCCACCTCCAAACATGCCTCCTGAGCTTACAGCTCCACCTTGGTATGCACCATAACCCATTGGCATGGCTTGTGGATAGTATGCAACGGCCATACCAATGCAACAGGCAAGAGCCAAACCACCGAGAAAAGCAACTGTGTTCATTTCTGAAAACAAAAAGTTGAGTTGTTACATTTGTAATTGGCTGAAAAAAAATATGTAGGCCGCGCATCAGTTAGTCAAGCATATGTCGTATGTAATTTGTATTTTAAATAATGGACATGACCACACAATAGGTGATAAGGTTACTGATTGAAAGATGTAGCTGGACATTCTTTATAAACACCATATATGTTTACACATGTATATACAATGTATACTATGCAAAAGTTATAACGCAAACAGTAGTTTTCTTTACATATTTTTTATTTTATATCATACATTGGTATATTTGCCATCATTAAGTCTCAAGGTATGTTCACACACGATGGTGT
Source organism: Mactra quadrangularis (assembly GCA_025267735.1). NCBI lineage: Eukaryota > Metazoa > Mollusca > Bivalvia > Venerida > Mactridae > Mactra > Mactra quadrangularis. The sequence goes on along the minus strand of CM046299.1, from coordinate 41,865,420 downwards.
GTTAAAATTTCTCGTACCGGCCACGCTTGGGTGCACAACATCGGTAAATTCTTTTTACTAAGTTTCATGAATCCTGTACAACACGTTAGTGTCTACACAAACAATTCAAGATTGCTGAGAACTCTAGAGAACGCGTGACATTGTGACCGCACTCGTCATCTTGGAAACAAGTCAGAAAATATGCCAAAATTGGGCATTGAAAACCGGGGATAAGCCGTTTGACTGATACCCCCTCCCCATTAACAATTACCATCGTTCAGTAACTACTGTTAGCTAACGTTATGGGTACGGGAAAACTTAACCCGAAGACAACTCAACCCGTGGATAACTCAACTCAAAGTTGTGACAACTCAACCCGTTAGTTGGGGATTGAGTTGTCTCGGGTTGAGTTGTCTTTGGGTTAAGTTGTTCCTACCCTAACGTTTCGGAACGTTACGTAATGTTCGGGGTTATTGAACAGGCTACAGGTCATGGAGCAAATTTATTCAAACAGTTAATTGTGTGATATAAAGTGATATTGACCATTCTAGCAAGCTGGGTTTTGAAGTGATAAATGGGAACCACAATGCCCAACGTTACCAGGGTGACGTTTTAAATAACGTCGCTGTTTAATACGCCTTCGGACGTCCAGGTCTTTTTCTCCAACAAGATTAAGCCAGTCCACATTCCGTCCGGGCACCAATTTAGTTTTTCAGGGCTTATAACATTAAGAATTTAGACTTGTCGACATTTTTTTGAACAAAACTCCAAATGAACGGCTATGGGGCGAGTTTGACTAACGCATACGCCAACGTTTTTGTACAGTATTAATTTTGACGTTGCCGAAAGTATAAACATTGCTTTACATGCGGAATGTTCAAGTATCCCACTACGTTTTGTACGACGTCCTATTGGGTCTTCAAGACTCAGGATTTAGCAGTCGTGAATTCAAATTAGACGCACGCTCATTATCAAATCTTGTTAACTTTTTTCTCCTACCGGGCTTTTGAATCTGTGAATATTTTCTTTTCAAAAATCGTTACATATTGTTTTGCTAATGAATACTCATGACAAATGATTGTTTTATTATCATGTCAAATTTCATATTATCAACATCAAAACTTCAGATAATATTTACGTTTTTGTACCTATTTGCGTTATAACTTTTGCTTAGTATATATTGTTCATTATGATATGTCGATAAAATATGTTTGAGCTATATACAAAATATTTTATGGCAATAATCGTTCATCACCAAATATTGTTTTGATGGAACCGACCATGTTTATAAACGCATTGATTAAACAAACGAGCTGTACAAGAATTACAAAATAATAATGCAAAACAACTACAACGCAATCGAAGTGTACAAATTTTTATCTAAATTCATCAGATTCAAATTATAAAATATTTCTATATTAACTTACTTGTTATGTTTTGTACGTGTTCACAATGTCTTAATTTGGTTACCACAGAATGAATGGCTGAAATATGTTTACAAGTTTACTTTTATACTAAAACTTTTCTCCAATCCTCAACGGAAAGGGAAGTGTCATAGCTCTAGGTGTTTTGTGGTGCCTTAAGACGTATGTGTTTTGAACGTATATCGAAGATGAATTAACATTTAAAGTAAATATATGTACTTTGAGTTAATGACGGAAGACGAACAAAAAATCAAACAAATCGATATAGCTCGTTAAGGATAACATGAGACATAATTTTCATAGAATATCGTATGTTTAACGTACATGTACATTTAATATTGGTGGGGAAGATTTGAGCAAGTTTCGAACACTCTGTATACTGCATGGAAAGTTTCACCCCTTATATTACAGAAAAAATCTAATTTCAAATTTATTTAGTGATTGCTCCAGCCGAGTACTCTTTAGGAGTCACTTGTCAGTACCATTTGCCATAGAACAGGGAACGAGACAAGGCTCTATTTGTGCCCCATTCTTCTATACTGTATTTATTGATGGTCTCCTCAAAACATTACATTCCAGTCCATATGGTATACGTATCGGTAACTTGTGCCTTACGGCTCCAACACAAGCAGACGACATAGTGTTGTTATCATTGTCAAGACGAGGTCTAAATGAACTGATTGGAATTTGTCATAACTATTCACTCAAGTGGCGTTATCTATACAACGCAAGAAAATGTGCAGCTTCTGTCCTTGATCGTAGAAATACTTGCCACAAAGCTGCACCAGCGATCTATGGCGATCAAGTCATACAAGAAACTACATGTAATATGTATAAACATCTTGGTATTGTGCAATCGGCTTCAGTTAGCCAGCCAAATGACGTTGACTCAGTGAAACAAACTATAATAGGAACTTTTATGTCCCTTACAAACAGGGTCTACGAAGGTGACGATATAAATCCGAGCACGGCGATAAAACTGTACAATACATGCGTCCTGCCACGTGCTCTATTTGGATGTGAACTATGGAATGATATTCCAGAATATAAAATGAAACAATTAGAAATTGCGCATCATTTTTGCATTAAACGCGCTCAGGGTCTTTCATCACTTACGCGTTCTGACATGGCCCTTGGGCTACTTGGGGCCCACAGTTTACGCGCTTATATCGATAAACAAAAACTGTTATTCTTTGGAGTACTTTGTAGAACCTCTGCTAGTGATATTTGTACTCAGTTGTTCACTCATAGACTATTCCAGGCTATAAACAATAATTCTAAATTACTTGGTTTTATACCCGATATTTTGTCAATTATTGATACTTACGATCTAAAAGATTATCTTGATCATTTTTTATCAACTGGACTTTTCCCGCCAAAATTTGCATGGAAAAAGATTTGCATGCATGCTATACAAAAGTGTGAAGAAAACAAGTGATCTGATCGTCTTGAGCTCAGTACAGACTTTATTCTATTTAGACGCTGTCACTTACAATTATGTGAATATACCCCATAGTCTTTTGCTAGGACTAACCCACATTGTCTTTCTTAAGTGAAATTCTTGACGTCTGTTTTATGCAGTCGTCCCTCAAATAATACTGGTCTTCGTTGTCTACATCCATGCAGTATCGAGGTTGAGCATAAGTTATTATATTGCCCATATACAAATGCAAAAACCTTGTTAGTAAAATATTTTGAGGACATTAGTGCTTTAAGCTGTTCCTTATCAACTCTGCTGCGTGGTTGTAGCAAGGAAGATATCTTTGCTTACATGCTTGGAAAATTAGATTGTAACTTTTGTAACTGTATTGACATTAATCTGTACCCAAGATACCTGTCATTATGTCATGTTCTTATTATATCTGTTCTTTATGACGATATTTAACTTTTTTCTGTAACTATCATGTAAACTGATTTCCTTTGCGAATGGATTCGTTTTCGTTTCGCGCTATCCATTTGCTTCCTGGACTAATTCATTTACAACTGTATTTGTTACATTTTTAATTTATTGTACATAACAGTTACTGTATTTCTACTTACATACATGTACTTTTCTCTTATATTCTATTTGTTCACTATATATATATGTTTGTAATTACTATGTAAATCTCCAGAAAATGGAGGCAATAAAGATATAAATATATATATACGAATCATAGGATAGCAATTCTTTCAAAATCAAAGGATAGCAACTTTTACAAATTAAAGAATATCATTCCTTACAAAATTAAAGGATACTAATTCTTACAAAATTAAAGGATACCAATTCTTACAAAATCAAAAGATAGAAATTCTTGCAAAATCAAAGAAAAGAAATTCTTACAAAACAAAGGAAAGAAATTTTTACAAAATCAAAGGATATAAATTCTTACAAAATTGAAGGATAGAAGTTCTTAAAAATCAAAGGGAAGGAATTCTTACAAAATCAAAGGATACCAATTCTTACAAATCAAAGGAAATTAATTCTTACAAAATCAAAGGATGGCAATTCTTACAAATCGAAGGATAAAAAAGCCATTATTATTTATTACCTTGAAAAAGGCATTCATCAGCCGAAACGTTGGATAAATAAATATATGTTTTTACGTGTTATCGTTGAGACTATTATTCTAAAATTAAAGGATAGCAATTCTTATAACAGCAACTGGTCGCATTTTTAACAAAGTCAAAGGATTGCAGTTCTCACAACATCAAATGATAGCAACTCAATCAAAATATAAAGGGCAGTAATTTTTATTTTTTCAAGGGGAACAATCTTTAATAAAATTAATGTGGCAACCAAATATTTTAATGAAAACATAGTGAATCATAATTTACATTATAAGGTCTTCATTTATTAAGTGAATCATTGACAGAGGTCATTAAATGAGAGTCAATTTGTCTGAAAATCAGCCTGTCATAATATCTTAACTACAGTTCAAAGTCAAAGTAATAGTTTTGAACTTAGGTGGGGATTTTCGAAGTCTAACCAAACTTCAGTGGTAAGTCAATTTAAACATTTTCTACAAACCACATTTCTATAGACATTGAGTTGCCACAGTTTTAATGAAAACAATATTCCACAAACATGTGTAATGTTTCTTTAAAACCACACTGACAAACAGTTTTGGTCTACCATTCTTTTTAAGGTCAGTTGAAAGTGAGGGCAGAAATAATGAAAATTTGCAAGTGGAACGACTCAACGATTTCTACGCAAATATATATCTACATAGAAGATTGCCACGTGGAAGATGAGAAACTTTGGTGAGTAATAAACACTATGTAAACAAAATGGATTCAAATGGAAAATCGTAGGTTTAGCTGAAAAGTGAGTTACAACTGTTTTGTGCTGAACCGGCAAACTATTATGAATCTTTTACATCAAAATAAACAAAATAGGAGATTATGTGCAACAAAACATTATGTAGACTAACCAATTACTTGAAGCAATCAAGCCACTTGGATATGTCCTTTGTATGAGCAACAAAAATCATGAGTGGGCTCTACAAGTATTGGAAAAAAATTAAGCCGATTGGAATTGTCCCGTGTAAGGACTAGCTTGCTCTTAAATTATTGGTCTTGTAATTACATAGTAAGGTCATTCAACCTATCCTTGGTTAAGCGAGTTTATGTTTCATATTTTCATTTTGTCTAAAAGTGCATACTTTTGCACCTGGTCCATGACTGCAGGGCGGAACTATACTTTATAGCTTCAAAACACATAACCTTAAGCTATAAATAACACCCAGGTGTTGTTTTTAAATAACCACATGGTAATTTTATCATATAATTTGTGAAAACAATCAAACTGTTGATTTTTCTCTTCAAATTTAAGGGTCAATTTACAGTTGTTCTACTTTAACACCGAAGAGCCATAGCTACACGGAGTATTCAAATTTCATTTTCAAATGCCTGCGTAAAGAAAATGTTTCATTTGAAGTGCACTAGTTATTGGAGACTCAGAGCAAAATGTAATCAAGAAATCCCAACAACAAAATACTATTTGTTCAGAACAGTTGAATGTGGAAATTATTAGAATGTACACATTGCCCCATGTTTTAGGTAAAAAATCATTTATACCTATGATGCTTAGCGTGGTATCGCACAGACCAGTCTGTGAGCACTACACTGGGATCCAAAAGTTTCTTAACACATTAAATGTGCACGTTTTGAAGTATACTAACAAATAATGTTCATGTGGTTATAAGTTTCACACCTAATACATGTATATAGTTAAACATAAACCATTAACTATGTTCTTATGTATTGCAAGTATAAAATATAGATACTAAACAAAATTTGTCTGCAATATTTTTTCAATAACACAAGAGTCTAAGAGAAAATAATGAAAAATTACATGTGTAAAGAAACTTTTGGACCCCAGTGTATGGGTACTGATATTTTCATTTCAAGTCTACCTTAATGCAATCTCCGTAAACAGATATCCTGTAGTACATAGTCGTACAGGCTCTCTACTTTCTCCGTGGAGGGTCACGTCGAGATAACCTTTATGTCGACTAATCAATGCGTAGCTTTCATCTAGACGAAACACTATTAATAACATTTTGATTTCGTAATTTCTATTTTAGACCAAGGTTTGCAAACTAATTTAAAAGCGGTATTATTCTCAGGCTGTGATTGGACGGCTCATTTCAAGTTGCGTGTCGTAGACGGTGTAAACAAGTTACGTATCATAACAATTTCGTCATGAATTTATGATGGAAAAAAAGGTCATCTGAACGTGACCCTCGTTTGAAAAAGGCCAGATCTAAATTAGTGAGTAGGCGAGCGGAAGGTTTTAGATCGGGTTTTAACCAGATTGACCTTAATGTCAACTCTGAAAACTTTTATCCATCTCTAAATAAAAACATACAACCAATTTAAATCAAATAAAACATTTATTCATTTAAATTTACAAACATGGAAATATGAGGAAATGTTTTTAACATGTGAAGAGCAATTATCAACAAGAGCTGTCAGAGGAGACAGCATGCTCGACTTAGTGTTTGTCACAGGAGATGTGGTTGATGATAAGGAACATACATATTTTAAAATTTGAAAATATAACCTTAACAAATTCAAAGAAAAAAAATTAAAAAAATAGAAAACTATAAGTTCAAGGGGGATAACTCTGAAAAAATGTATAAGGAGTTATGAATCTTGTCACATGAGATGTGGTTGATAATAAGGAACATATATCTAAAGTTTGAAGTCAATACCTGAAGAAATAAAACAGTTGCAGTAAAAACAAACATTTTTTAAAGAAAACTCTAATTTCAAGGGGAGATAATTCTAAAAAAATATATTTGGAGTTATGAACCTTGTCACATGAGATGTGGTTGATAATAAGGAACATATATTTAAAGTCAATACCTAAAGAAATAAAACAGTTGCAGTAAAAACAAATATTTATTAAAGAAAACTATAAGTTCAAGGGGGATAACTTTGAAAATAATGTATACGGAGTTATGAACCTTGTCACATGAGATGTGGTTGATAATAAGGAACATATATTTAAAGTTTGAAATCAATACCTAAAGAAATAAAACAGTTGCAGTAAAAACAAACATTTTTTAAAGGAAACTCTAAGTTCAAGGGGAGATAATTCTGAAAAAAATGTATTCAGAGTTATGGACAATGTCACATGAGATGTGGTTGATAGAAAGGAACATATATTTAAAGTTTGAAGTTAATATCTTAAGAAATAACAAAGATACAGAAGAAAGTATTTTACTGCACAAAAACTTTAATCTGTGCACAAAAACTTCAATCAGTTCAAGGGGAGATAATTCTTTAAAAAATGTGTTTGGAGTTATGGACCTTGTCACATGAGACGTGGTTGATAGTAAGGAACATATATTTAAAGTTTGAAGTTAATATCTTGAGAAATAACAAAGATATAGAAGAAAGTATTTTACTGCACAAAAACTTTAATCAGAAATGTGGACGCGGACGCCGGGGCGAGTAGGAGAGCTCTACATTACTTCGTAAAGTCGAGCTAAAAATAGAATAATTCCTATTTGACTTAGAGTAGTAACAGAAATCAATGATTATATTTGTGGGTTTGTTGTATTTTGCTTTATAAAAACATTTTGTTTAAAAATTGAATACAAAATCAAATCATTTTTACTAATTCTATAATCAGTCACATGTTAACGCTGTTTTTGTCTTCAACAAAGGGGGATATGTATAGTCTTTCAATTTTATCATGTTTTTATGGTAAAATCTAAGGGTGTAGAGCTTTTGGTATTTAGGAAAAGGGCTCTCTATTGATTGTAATGAAATGTATTAAAATAATTATGAGATGAATGCATACAAAACAGAACAAAACACTAAATTTGCCAGCATTAAATACACTGGGGTCCAAAAGTTTCTTTACACATTAAATTTTGATGTTTCAGAATATACATGTACTTAGATATACTTCACAAGTTGTAGTTAGTTTCACAACTAATAAGCATTTTCACGTGATTCCTCTATTGTGTTCTTTCATAGTACTTCCCTTTAATCATTATTTTCTTTTTTTATGAAAAAATCACTTTTATTGCATACTTATTCAATTCTTTATGAAAGTTCAAGTTTTTTAGAGAAAATATGAAAAAATACAATTGTAAAGAAATTTTTGGATCCCAGTGCACATGGCACATTAGAAATATAATACAACAATCATAAAGTCCAAAACAAAGTCCTAGGATAGGTCTAAATCTCTGGACCCAAGCTTTTAATGTTATCAAATGTACATAGTACTAACTGCATTTCCTCACCAGTGATTGTCAACTATTTTATTTAATACAGAGGTAGGCCAGAGAATGGCTGTGGAAAATATTTGAAGACCGAACTCAATGAATGTTAATACCACATAGATATCACCAGGGAATTAACCCAACCTATCTTTGTACAGATTCATAGATGTTTTTACATCTAGTTGAAATTAAGCTCATTTATTATTTTGAAAATGTTACAGTAAACTTTAATGTGAATTTAATTACTAGTAGCGAAAACATATTTTTAAATGCCATCTTATGTTTAAATAAAACCACACAAGGCCTGAAGACAAATCAAACTAACCATGAGTAATCACCATTAAAATTAACGAAAACGTGTCTTTCACAACTATAAAGCCCCAAAGGCAGATATTTTTTTTTTGGATTTTCAAACAAAAACTTGATTGAGCAACAAAAAACTTAAAATAAAATCACAGCTGAATAACAAAAATCATTATAGCCTTAAACCAAGCCTTGAATTTCTTGAATCAAATGACTCATTTACCTTCGTTAACAAGCTATAAGTTTAACAACCTTATCCGAATTCATTGATAAACAAGAAATGTAATGTGGAAACCACATTAAAGCCGGATTTTCATCAAGATCTGACCATAAATGACAAAGATATGCAACATATTAAAAACTTAAACACAAAAAATACCCAGGGAAATAATCCATAATAAAGCCAGGTTGAGTTGTGGTTACTTTTTGATTCTGTTCATCACATGGTATGTTATATCATTGTATGAATTTTCATAAAGATCTGACTATAGATGGCAACAAGAGCAGTCCAAGGACAGCGCGCTCAACTTTTCGGGTGTTTTGTTCATGGCAAGGCTTATCTTTAAACAAAAGTAATTTCAAAACAGGACATAATTTTTGAAAGTATATAATTCAGTCAAACAATAATTACCAATTCATATTTGTAAAATATAAAAGGGGCATTACTCCTAGAACATTCATCCATAGTAACGCCCCTTCAGAGTAAAGTAGACATAGTATCAACGAATAAGCATACCTACTTTCATTTAAATATCTATATGAAGAACTATAAATACATTGTATTTCAATTTGAACAAAATTCAAAATTAAAGTAAGGGGCATAACTTCAAAAAATAACATCATGAGTTATGTCCCTTTGTAGTCGCGTAGATGTAGTACTGATGAATAAGCATACTAATTGTCATTTAAATATCTTTTAAGTATTGAAAATATTTCACTTCATAATACTTTCTCCCGAATTAAAAAGTTGAAAAGGGTCACAACTCCAACAATAATTCATCAATTATTACGTCCCATTGTATTCAACTAGATGTAGTACTGATGAAAAAGTTTACTAACTTTCTATCAAACAAAATATATTAAATTTGAGCAAACATAACCCTTAAATATCAAAGTATAAAGGGGAATAACTCTGAAGTAATTCATCTAGAGTTATGTCCCTTTATAGTCCGATAGATGAAGAACTGACGAATAAGCATTCCAACTTTCATTCAAATATATTTATAAGTTCTAAATATATCCCATGCGAACAAATTTTAATCTTAAATGTTTAAGTATAAAGGGGCATAACTCCAACAATAGTTCATCCAAAGTAACGTCCCTTTATAGTTGTGTAGATATAGTACCCATAACTAAGTATACAAACTTAAAGTCAAATATCTTGATTAGTATTAAAGATATTACATATAGAAATGATTTTAACATTATATTTTGCATTTTTCTTAAGTATAAAAGGGCAATTACTCCAAAAATAATTCATCCACAGTGACATCCCTTCATAGTCGGGTAGATATAGTACCAACAAATAAGTATACAAACTTTAAGTCAAATACCTTGATCAGTATTGAATATATTCTACATAGGAAAAACTTTAACCTCATATTTTGCAATTTCTTAAGTATAAAAGGGCAATTACTCTAAAAATAATTCATCCACGGTTACGTGCCTTCACAGTCGTGTAGATATTGTACTGACAAATAAGTATACAAACTTTAAGTCAAATGAATTGATCAGTATTGAAGATATTCTACATAGGAAAAACTTTAACCTCATATTTTGCAATTATTTAATTATAAAAGGGCAATAACTCATAAAATAATTCATCCAGAGTTATCCCCTTTCACAGAATGGTTAATATAGTCCCACTTAATAAGTATACCAACTTTCAATAAAAGAACTTGGATAGTGTTGAAGTTATAAGTGTTTCAAAAAACTTTAACCTGAAAACCAACGCCAACGCCGACGCCAAAGTGATAGCAATAGCTCTCATTTTCTTCGAAAAGTCGAGCTAAACATGTATGGTAAAGAAAAAACTTAAACGCAATTGTTAACGACACCAGACGCCTGTCAGTCTGCCCAGGTTTTGTCAAACTATAAGCCTAATTTTTTGGTTGAAAAACTTGGCTTAAAAAGCTAAAAGAAAAAGGCATAACAATCCTGCTTTTTGGACATTGGTTGCTCCCCAACTACTTCCCCAAATAACAAGGCCAAGACTTAAATCCATGCAAGGAATACCACTATATTCACAAATACACTTCAATAAGCAAAATTATTCAAAATAGACATGACAATAAATCATATATAAACTTTTTAACATAATTATAAATCAAAAACAATATGTGTTGAATTTGGCAGCCAACACAGAGATTTAGCTTTCACTCAGCTGGACAACAAAGGAAAACTTTCACATCCCAGTAAAGTTCAGTTTGATTGGTAAGAAAAGGGAAGTGAACTCTAGATGTAGCTGTTAGTGTGATAGTTGTTGATTCATCTGTCTAAGTATTCCAAGAACAACTTCTCTCAATGTCTGAAATATAACAAAACAGATGAATTACTGATTTGAGACAATGTTTACAAGAAACTGAAATATGTATATACAATCATGTAGACAGATACTTACTTATCATAGATAATTCTATGTATATGTTTATAGTGTATAAATAGCGCATAGTTTGACCCCGATTTGACCTTTCATATTTGCATCTAATAATTATCTACACATATCCAGACGAAAATCAGTACCACGCCTATTCAACACTTCGGCAAGTAACGTCTTAATCAAATTGTGTATACTTCGATATCGGTATCAAGCATTAATACTACATTTTGCGGGTTTAGCGCAAGACAGTTGTAACTCCCTCTTTTCTTTTATTGAGTTACGACCATCTTCAGCTAAACCCGCGATTTGTATTCAATGTAATTAATATTCTTGCATAAAGATCAGATTGGGGTCAAACTTTACGCACAATACATTTTGTTTAAATAGTGACATATAGGTCCATAGTGCCGGGTTTACTGTGTATTAATATTACTTTGTTCTTTATATATACAGTCCATCCAAAATAACCTTTACACTTGTAAAAAAGCTGACTTTTCATTAATACAATTACATTTTATTTCAGATGTAATTATGCATTAGAATAGTTTTAATAGATTGTAACATTTGAAAGGGAAGTAATGATACTACATAAAATTGTAAATGTTATACATTTACATGTATCTAAAGACACGTTTTTAATTTCTAAAGTATTGGTCAAAATTTAAAAACAAATTACACAATTACAAAAGAGTAAAGGTAATTATGAATGTCACTGTATGTATTGTATCTTACACATGTCAATTAAATAAAAACCTTACTTACTTACTTACATGTAGATAGATTGGTTAAAGGGAACTAACACAATGAAGACTGCAATGCAATAAATGAATGTCTTTCAGCTAGTTTTTCATTCTTTCTAATTTATTAACAGTAGAATTATTAAGGTATTCAACATTCCCAAGACTATTAAAACCTAAGTCATTATCTTAAACCACTAGCCTGAAGCAAGGGACCAGTAAAATTGATTTGGGCTGGTGGAAATTGCTGATTTCATAAGTTCAGGCTAGTTGGTAATTTGAACTTTTACTGTATTGGGCTAGAGTTTTACAAAAAACAAAAGCAGTCCACGGACAGCCCGCTCGACTAGAAAATTCTAAGAATAAAACGGCCATAATTCAGTCTAAATTAATCCAAGAGTTATGTAACTTGGTATTTGACCTCCAATGGCAACCCTGTAGACATGTGTGAGGTTTCAAGTGAATCCCTCAAGTAGTTGCAAAGAAAAAATGTTGCACCTAAAAACTTAACCAAGACATTTCTAAGTATATAAGGGCCATAATTTAGTCCAAATTCATGCAAGAGTTATGTAACTTGGTATTTGACCTCCAATGGCAACCCCGTAGACATGTGTGAGGTTTCAAGTGAATCCCTCAAGTAGTTGCAAAGAAAAAATGTTGCACCTAAAAACTTAACCAAGAAATTTCTAAGTATATAAGGGCCATAATTCAGTCCAAATTCATCCTAGAGTCATGTAACTAGGTATTTGAACTCCAATAGTAACCCCGTAAACACAATAAAAGTTTCAAGTGAATCCGTTTAGTAGTTGCAAAGAAAAAATGTTGCACCTAAAAACTTAACCAAGAAGTGTTACGCCAATGCCGACGCCGACGCACAGCTGAGTAGGATAGCCCCACTATTCTCTGAATAGTTGAGCTAAAGATAATGTGAAAGCTGAACCATTTAATGTTTAAATCTGCTCTTTTGATTATTATGTTGACTACCACTCACTCATTACTTAGCAAGACAAAATTATGTGGCAACTAAAAGATTAAAATAGCTGTAAACCGTTGTAAAATATAATGAAAAAGTAAAAGTACTTGTGGTTTGCAATATTCTTCAAGCCAGCTAAATACGCAGGCTGAGAGTTCAGCAAAGTTGGCCACAGAGATGTTGGCATTGAATGTATTGAACAGTGAGTCCATGATCTGTTTAAACTGAAAAATAAAACAACATGAAATTTTAATTATGTACACTTAATAAATAAACATACCAGTATTTGCCTTAATATCACAATAGCCTGAAGTACTGGACTGGTAAAAAATTGATTTGGGTAGGTGAAAAAAGTAAGTTTAAGTAAATCAAGCTGGTGCTTTCAAAGTGTTAAAGTAAAGACTGGCATACTTAAATGGGGTTTGACACTAACAAAGTCCTATGATTCTGAAGATCCCAAAAACTTGGGAGGAATCCAAGTGATTCTTAGCTGGGGATTCCATCTGGATCCCTGAAAATTATCCTCTTTTTACATGAATTTAAGTTGCCTTCAATTGTTTATTATAATCAGTGACTTCAAAACTGTGCCCAAAATAAATGTAATTGGAGGAATTCCTGAATATTTGACAAAGGATTCCTTCTGGACCCCTGGTAAAAAAATAGTTTAGAACCCTGCTAAACATGTCATATTTTAACTTAAAGCTATAATAACTATTATATAAGGAATAACTTACATTGTCTATGGAAAAAACATAATCCTAAGCTTGGATATAATGGAAACAGAATTTTATAGAAAAGTACTCAAATTAATACAAACCACTTGGAATTTAGCAGCATCTGAGACTTGATTCTGACCATGTACTGGTTGATTTTGATGTGTCTTTACAATATGTTCATAATTACTGGAAATATATAGATCACAAATAGCTTATGCCAAAACTCTTAAAGTAGTAATTGCTGAGAAAATGAGCAAACAAGGTATTTCATCAAAGGGACATAACTCTGCAAATCCAATGCCCTGTAACCAAAATGGGGTATGCACATGTCTGCTTGATACCCATTCTAGAAGTGAAGTTTTAATCAAATCTGTACAACAGATACTGAGAAATTAAGCAGCCAAGTAAAATAGATGGAAAATAATTACAATAAACATAGTATTGGACGCTTAAGGACGTCAGATGCTGAATATTATAAATAAGCTGCATTAACGTAATTTGTTTTCATTTTATCACAAACCATACTTAATTTTTAAAAAATAATGATTTTACAAAATAACCATCAAAATTCAAGTAAATTTCTTTAGTCTCCGAACGTTTAGTGGGTACTGTATGTAAGACTAACTGATACATACGCTTTCATTATTTTAAGTGCCATCACTTCTTTACGAAGAGAGTCCAGCTCATCTTCTTGTTTCTTTTTCTGTTGAACCAAATATTGGATGTAGTCAATAGCTAAAATAAATTAAATAAACTTGAATGAAAATGATAAACATTTTATTTAGGAATGTCAAGTAAATTTAAAAGATAGTAAGTTATTGAAATAAGTCAATAAACATGTAAAATAGTAGGAGTGACAGGAAAAGACCTAATTCAGAATTCAGAACTCAAATTTGTGGGTTTTCCATCCATGCGCAGATGGTACAAACAAAATTTGTTACACATTAATAGATTAAATCTTATTGTTCTTTGTACACATTTTTCTATTGTGACAATGACAGTTTGATTGTATCACACAGGAAAACCTGAAATATTTGAATTCCTGATATAGTATATTGGTTAAATCACACTGTCCAACATTACCAAACCAACCAAATGATTGGACACAATTAATCTGGCTAATAGTTAGCAACCACAATACTTGTTATAGTGGGAGGCTTGAGAAAAGCTACATAAAGTATTTCATGACCTAACTTAACTACAATTGACATTAAGCTGCACCTACTTCAACCAAGCCCTCGTGGTTAATTTGTTTAACAAGATATTCCTTTGTGTCCAAAGACATGTGACTATGTTTGTCGAAGCATACAATAATCTTTCATTGGTGAACAGATTATACATTTTTAGAAATGGGAGGTCCGGCGTAATGTCAATATGAAGGTCTTGGCCTAGAACCTAACTAAAATCCTTAGATAGTACTAGTAGATAGGCTGCCGGAGAGACTACCAACTGAACTAGCAAGGTAGGTTCAACCTTACTTACAATATACTCACAGTTATAATGATAATACTTACATCTTTGTAAAATGGTAGCTTTACTCAGCTTACTAGGACCTAAATTATCAGTTTGCTGACAGGTTGGTACAATACCTTGTAATTCATCATAACCTCTCTATAAAATATACCATAAAACAATTAATATTATACCTTACATTAAATTGCTTCTTCTTTTTGTATATAGAACATAACGGGCCTTACTTCCACAGCAAGCTGTCATACCGGTTGTTAAAATGTGCTAGGGACCGCTGATTTGTTAGTGGCCTGCTGTACTATTTAGTGGTGTGTAACCCTCGAAGTAATTTTCACGGAGCAAAAATTTTCGGCACCATGTAAACAAAGTTTTTGCTATAAATTTTGACCTGTTCAAATGTTTAAAAATGTTAATTCTTTTACTTTTCTAAGAAAATCAGGTGTTAAAAAATGTGCAGTATAATAAAAGAAAAAGTACACACCACTGAGGGCCTTCTGGTCTAATAGTGACCTCCTAGTCAACCCACTAATATACAGTAGACCTCAGCCTTCGGTCCACTAAATGTAATAGGGCTGACTGATTGGTATTAGAAGTGTAATTATAATGAAATCTACAAGTAGTGTTACCTTGATAGCATCTCTACGTTTCTGTTCAGCAGCAGTATGTGCCTCTCTACGTCTGTCTTTGTAACTTAATGTTGCTTTACTGGAATCACTGTCCTCATCATCTATATACAAAACAATACGTTATAACTTACATAATAAAAAACGTTATTTATTTTTATTTATTGGAGTTAACGCTGTGTCAACACAATTTAGGTCATTTTCTGGCGTCCAGCGCACCTAACATAGCTTTCCTGGACCATTGTCTATAACCAGTACTCACCTACCCTCCCAAAAGGCCGGAAACTTCTCCATATTATCTAATCAATGGAGGAAAATCGACATTATTTTTCAAATTTTCATGGAAGGGTATAACCTCCCCCAGTGGGATTTGAACCGGCACCCCCTTGGGCATGAGATTCCAAGTCCCGGTGCGCTACCAACTGCGCTATCGACCCCCTGGGTTTAATAAAAAACACTCTCTCAAACAGAATAAACTCTTTATACACAGTAATAACTTTATAATTATTATTTTTTATCAATATTCTTATTTCCACAATGAAAATAAAGACTAGTTCTTTTTTTGTGTTATCCCTGGTGTTGGGTACTAAATACTAAAGTCAAATACAATTTTTTAAATGTTTTGTTTTAAATCATTGTCTTAGTAATTTATGTTTTATACTTTCTTTTACATTCATATTCTGTTAGATTATATTATATGTACTATTATGAGTTACCTAATGTCAAAATAAATTTACAAATCTATAAAACTACATATCTATCTTATTTTTTTAAAATACTTATATCAGGGTATATACATATAGTAACTTGATCTTGAATTATAAACAAACTCTTTTTTTGTCAAATTTGACACATTAATCAGTGAATCGCAATTGTTTTTCAATGTAGACTTGTTAACTGTCATGGGGACATGAACCTTTGACCTCATGACTTTTACTACTCTCCAATACATTGGTTCGAAAGATTCACTCATTCACTTTCTACCTCTGCTAAAATACTACGTTCAAGCTGATATTTCTATTTTTAGACAGAGTCACATAAACATTTAAATCGCATGACTGTCATGTGGTTTTTAAAAATAGATGCAAAAAATTCTCACGCCTGTAATTTCAAAATGACGAAATGCAAATATGTTTGACAGTTTTGCATTAGTTAGATAATGAAAAATTAACAAAAATAAAAGTAAACATTGATCTTTTTTAAATGTGTATCTCTGATCTTTTAACTGTAAACATAGAGCAACTTATTGAACTTAAATACAAAGTGTAGCCATGCTATATATGACGTCATACGAGGTTGCATTCGTCACTAGTATGATCATACCATATAAGGTGTTGTTTACTCGTTCAACCAATGAAAATGCGTATAAAGTTTTTCAGCTAAATTGAAATTTGGCAGCGGGTGAATGTAATGTATTCACTGAGCTGCGAAGGGAGCGTAGACTTTTACCAGTCCAAGCAAACTTCCATGCCATGTATCAAATAATATGGTAAATGGATTCTGCAGTTAACACTAAAATAACCTTTAAACTGTTGACAGTTAAGATGATCTCACAAGAGATGATCTCACAAGATGAAGTGAACCCCTAAATCAAGACGGCCATTTACAAGTCCACAAAACAAACTGGTTTATTTATGTGGTCGGGTTTATTGCCATGGCAACATACTGTATAGGTTATAATATGTATCAGTCATCAGTCAACCTACTGGTTTCCTGGGAAACCTTAATCTCATGTTGAAATTGTACCTACAACCTCTAGATCAGTAGACTTGTGTACTACTAACTGAGCTAGCCAGCAAAGTGGCTTCAAAACGGACTGGAGAGTGATATAACACTCAAGTTGTAAGAACTACATGTATATCTTTGTCAAACTTAGTCACCACAAAACATGGAGGACAGACAGACAAATCCACAGTTTTCAATTCATCAAAATATGTAAAAGGTCTCCAGGCCTGTGAGACTTGGTTTGGTCCAGGATTCAAAATTTTATTACTGGACAGTAGGTCCTCTAAAGATCAAAACTGATCTTCACAGGACCAACTGTCTAGGATTTAATTTTTTGAATTTCGTGGTGACTGGTCAAACTGATATAATAACTAAACCAAGGGTCTTGTAGTATATACAGTCTTTGAATTTGGCCATTAAACCATGGACCTAGTCTTCCAAAATCGCCAATGGGCCAGTAATTTATAGATTGTAAGTGGACCGATAGTCCACCAAATTTTTATGACCTCTTTTTACTTTATTCAATAAAAAATCATTAAATTAATCAATTCATTTTTTTTTAGTCCAGTTAACTTTCTTTCGAAGGTGGTCATTATTGATTTTATGGGCGGAGTTATGCCTACCAAGTGACAGCTGGATGTCACTATGATAGTAATTATCAGATTAAAGACGCTCAGCGACTGTTAGTAATCAAATTTGTCAGCAATTTCGAAGTCGCTTTTTTTGGGCTTTGATCTTTAAACAAAGCAAAGTCGGCGACATTAAGGTGACAACTTCACCCGAATTGCCCTCAAGGATGATCCCTGATTTAATAGAAAAAAACTCCATTTTGCTGGACTGAGTGTCCAGTTCAGATGAAAGTTTTTCTTGAAGACAGAGTATAAACTACACCCACCTGTATTGTGAGCAGACGAAGCTGAAGAACCAGGTATAGAGCCTGTACTACTTGCACGATTAAATATGAACTGTTGTTGTGTAGTAGGACTTGTGGCTGACATCTTCTTTAATTCATTCTCAAAATCTGTATAGAGAAACATTAAATGATAAGAAATTGGAACAAATAATACATACAGATGACTACATTAAATGCATTGGTATAGGCAGAGGTACAAGACATATATTTTCCTTCTTTTTGTAAATAAAGATTACTCATTATTTAGTGATTATTCCAGAACTCAGAAGAGGGCAGGGAGGCAGAAAAAAGGGGCAGGGCATATATTAGGGTTAATGCCTTAAATGTACTATTACTGCATAGAAAATGGCCAAAAAGGGCAGGGAGGAGAGAAAAGGGCAGGGTGCAGCGCCTTGCTATTCTGCTTTAGAATAATCCCTATCATTATACATAAGGCCATGCCATATTGGAATTTTGTTAAGCGTCCGCATGCACATAGGTTTTAGAGTCCTCAATCAACGAAACAAACCGAAATGTTGGTAAAATTTTCTTAAATAGTTACGATGTTTCGGGATTTGATACGACAATATAATTCAGGGAAAATTGTGTTAGGCAACGATGTTTTTCATTGTAAGCAAATTATCATAACTGACTCATTAATACAATATATATTTTACGTGAAAAAAACACTAGTCATTTTATATTAAATTCAGACCATTGTTCCATATTATGAGGATGTTATTCCATTGAAAAAATATCTTATACATTGTTTTTGTCATGTTTTCGTTTTTGGTTTGGCAAATTTGAGTTGATACTTAACAGAATTCCAATTTGGCATGACCTAATAAGAAGGAAAAATGGTGTCCGACACCTATGGTTTCATTTAATACATCAGTAAACAAAAATCCTGAAATTCTTCATTTTCAGAAATTTCAGCAGTTTTTGTACATCAAAAACCCTTTATCATATCCCAAAATTACTGAAGTTGAAGAACAGTCCTGGAAATTTTCAACTGTAATTCAATGGTGAACAAATGACAAATTTATTACACATAATGTATAGATAAATAGACCTATTCCAGAATTAAACCTATGGGTTTTCCGTCCATGCACAGGTGGTACAAACAAAGTTTGTTACACGTAAGTGCTCAATTGCAGGATTTATGGATTAAATCCTATTGTTCTTTGTACATATGTTTTCATTGTAACAGTGAAAGTTTGTTAGTACTGGAGGGGAAATCCCAAATATTTGAATTCTGGATATAGTCTATCATTAAGTTAAGTTACAGTCTTTGAAATTGATATTCTAAGATTTGTTGCTCAACGTTACCCTTACAAGATACATGCATTTTCATTTCTTAGCAGACTTTTTACTGCCCAATTACCAAATTAGAACCTGGAATTGAACCATCAGCCCCAGAATTTGTGGCATCTAAGTGTATCTGTAGATTATAACTAAATATCAAGAGATTAAAATGATAACTAACAATTGAAAATTTGAATTTACTTTAGCATGGGTGGAAGTTGGAAATTTGAATACAGTATATTATAATTATACTAAAAACCAATTTTCAAAATACTGAAATAGAACGTTTTCTAAAAAATTTCATAAAGAAATAATTATATACTGAAATCAGTATACTGAAAACTTTCACCCATGCTTAATTTTCCTTATATATATGTTATTGATTCAATTCTCCTGAAGTTTAGGCTACAATTTAGTAGAAAATACATAACTGATGGGGTTACTGACCAGAAAACAACATTTAATGCATAAAATTGAAATGGTCAATTAATAAATATTAGTTCCTCTATATAAAATAGGGCCAAAACACCATTTTTGGAGAAGGGGCCTAGGTCTTTTTCTAAGGGAAATTAGTGTGGTTTTCACTTTTTTGGGCAAAATGGATCTACTTCATTGCCAGTAAAAAATGGAATAAATTTATAAAATAAAATATGAGATAATCCAGTAATTTTTCGGTAAAAGAAACCACACAGAAGAGACCACACAGACTGTTTTCAAATTGAAAAATCATCTTTTTGTCCTTGGCCTTACAGGCCTAAGGTAAAGTTTGTAGACTTTTATAGGATTGGGGAATTTCAAGACTGAACTGGGGAAAAAAGGATTTAGTTCAGGTTAGGGAAGCAGCCTTTTTTGGCTTCCTCAAAGAAGTGTTTTGGCCCTGAATATATACATGTACATGTACATGCAAACTATAAACATATCAGAATATACATACAATTATTCTGATCATAACTCCCATCACCAAAAGAGTGTTCGGCCATTCCTGAAATAAAATGTACCATAATTAGGTTCTTGAAATAAAGATTTCAACATTTTTCTTAACATGCCACAAAACTTTGTATGAGTCTCTACTTTCATCCATTTTTCAAACATTCTAAACTGAACTCCACAAACGATTTTAAGCTGAAAAAATATGAGACCTGCTACATTTCCACAATTCTTCAGCCATATTCCAACAATTGGTTGAACAAGTAAATCTGTGAGCTAATGCTCACTAGTGATACCCCCGCAAAAATCTAAAAATATGCAACAAACAGGAAGTAGATGAGCAAGGAGCATGAAATCACTTTACACCACATGGGACTATGGGATGAAGCAATATGCAAAGTATTAGGCTGCTGCATGTTATAGTTGCTGAGAAAACTGCAACGGAAATTTTGTAACGGACACACGCACGCACGCACGGACAAGGGTAAAACAGTATACCCCCCTCTTCTTCGAAGCGGGGGTATAATTACCTACATTGTATATGTACCTGGAAAGATGTTAATCTCTAGACAAAAGCTTATGACCAGTACTCAGCAAAACCATGTCATGCAACATCAGTTTTAAGTAAACAAAAGCCAAGCTATTAAGCAGTAGTTATTATTCTAGAACTATGAGTATTGTTTGTTTTTTCTCAACTGTCAAAACATGAATAATTTCACGGTGACTAAACGCTCTTTGTCTTACACACGTGATATTGAGATAGTCATAGTGTGTAATCATTCACCATGAAATTATTCAAACTTAGACAGTTGAGAAAAAATTGGACAATATGAGTAGCATGCAAAACATTTAATATAAATAATAGATAATAAATTCAGAGCTCTGCCAATATGGATTCATGAAATCAGTTGAAAAAGATCAATCACTTCTGAAAACAGGTCAATTTATGTCTATTTTTGTTAAAACATATCCATATCATAAAACTCCAGTAACTTTAGTCTTGCCAACTAGGTTTGTCCATAGTAACGGCACTCCCCTACCTTTAAACTGGGAGGCCAGAGTTATGGCCAGGGCTCAAATTAAAAAAAAATTCGGACTCGCAAATTTTTTCAAGTTCATTTATTTCAACTCGCAAAATGAAAATAATCACTCGCATTTTTCTTCAAATTTTAATAGCACTCATAGTAACTATTCATATATGCAATATAAAAACAACATAGTGCTACATATTTTAACTAGATAGAACAATGGCGTTATAGTGCCAATGTGGGATAGACAAAATTATCCCAATACGCTTTTATAGTAAATGTTTAATTAATACTATAAAACTATCTGGCCGTTTAGATGCTGATTTGAGCCTTGCTAGTTTACACAGTAAAACTTTTGTGGCGATTTCAACAGCATGAACACACAAAAATTTGTGAGTTAAAATCAAAGTTACTCGTAATTTTCAAAATCTACTGGCATTTTGCAAGTATGCGAGCTTAAATTCGAGCCCTGGTTATGGCACTCCTGTAACTGTAGCCACTGCCTATATCTATCTTTTGATTTCATCCTAAAAATTGCCTAACTATAACAGAATGCTCAAGTAAAAGCAACACATTTTACGAAAGTTAGTATGCAAAACTTTAAAGACAACAAAGGTCAGTTAGTTTATCATCAATATCCATTTAGCATACATGTGTTATGATAGTCCTAAAAATAAGACCCTTATATTCGTAACTTTTTTATCATTTGGACATTTTTCTGTTACGTAGGGTCCTAAGGAATTGCTTCAAAAATACATAGCAAAAATTTTAGCGTACATACATTGATTTAAACTGAACGTTCTACTTGTTTAAATACCAAAAATTTGCAATAAAACGATACACCAATAGAAAGGTAAATGAAAAATACAAATGATAAAAGTATAATTATTTCAAATTCTAAGCTTAGACAGTCAATTAATCCATTTAAACTCCTTCATTGACGAGTACTTTTAGTTTGCCACAATGACCATGTAATAATAGCCAAGGCAATCCCAATTTAAATTGGGTCACGGCATTAATTTTTTAAGAATACATTTTGAACAAATATATAAGGTATAAAAGCCAGTGTCCGAACCGAGTAGTAAGAATGACTTGGATAAAAAAAATCGTTTAAGCAAAGCAAAACTTTATTTACCGGAATGAATTAAGTTTAAAATTACAGGATTTCTGTAATTCTAAACTCAGGGGCTAAAGTAGCTTAAGGTCTTCAGCAAACCCGTGTGTATGATGTGTTTTTATGAACAAGTTTAATGCTGCTACTGATTCAAACAGCAGAAGCCAAAACTAAGGCTTGACTCCTTGAGAACTGTACCATAACTGTTATCATACTCAAGTAAAGACAGCTAGGATGCAATTTACCGGTACGCGCCTACTGCGCATGCGTCATGTTGCATTTTTCATTGAGTTGGTTCTGATGGTAACCGTTAAAAGCGGGGGTTCGGGGGCAGCAGCCCCTGATAAAAGACAGAAAATATCATGAAATTAAAATAAAATCGCTTACCTTTCTATTCAAACAGGGTTAGGGTTAAGGTAAGGGTTATATTTCTACTTCCGGTGAATTACTACGTACCGGTAAAGTGCAGTAGCCCCGTAAAGACTAAAGACAAAAATCATAACTTTCACTTTTGAAAATATTCATTCTTCAATACCCAACAATTCTCATTGGTATCAGCTTAATTAATAAAAAGACGAGTATGCAGAGAAACAAATAAACAAGATATCACATACAAACAAAATAATCACGAAGTTATATTAATTCAATGCGCAGGTTCGAATTGTAATAGGTGCGAATGATTCACTGAATTTTACGCATACATTAGAAGTCTTTGCTACAAATTCAGACAAAATTCTTAGTCAAATATTGATTAAAAAGATTATTTATTATCATAGAAATAACAAAAATACATCAATAAAACTTACCAATAGGAAAAAACCGAGAGATTCAATCAAATGTTTATTTACTAAATCTGTGACATTCGCCTTAAAAAAGTAATTGATAAATGCCGTATCAGGCTGTACCTACAGAAGCAAGAGTTTTCTCCCCTGATTAGTATTAGAGTATCGCTGTCACGGACTTCTGGTAGTTCTCTATAGTTTATATTGTCAATGTTAAACCGTGATACAGTTGGTCGAGTGCATGTAAAAAATAAATTTCACAACATTTGCTGCATCTTTTCTCAATTACACTTGGCAAAGCTCAAAGTTCTTATTTAGTATATCCTCAGATATTATTTATTAAGCACTCAATCAGAAAATATACACTACAGAAAGAAGAAACCTTCTGACATGTAGCTGCGAGATACAGCCGCTAATAGCACTGTTAGAGAGCTGTTAAACCGTTTTGAACACCCTTTGCAAACACCTTGGCAATATTGAAGTTTTTCCAAGCTGTTACAAGTCTCAGGGAAAAATGAAATTTTTAATTGCTCCTTGTTATAGCTAAAACGTTGTTAAAAACATTTATTGCTTGGTTTTTAACAGTGTTTTTACTTATGTAATTGTCAAATTTCTTAGGTTCAATGAGTTAATTATCACAAAAAGAGGTCAGATAGGTAGGCTCCAATCAGTGGGCACGGCTGGCACCAGTCCCTCAGTCACCTTGATAAAGAATGCCAATCGCTTCATCCTCTGGTAGAGGTAGCTAAACTTGTAACATCCTCACAGCCATGTTCTCTTTATTCACAGTTGCCAGAATTGAATCTAGCACCTTACATAGATAGTATCGACTCTAGCTTGTCTATGTCTTCCTGTAGATAGTTTTATTTTCATTTCCTCTTTTACATAGGTTTCTTTTGTAGCACAGTACCAGGGGTGTCCAAGTAAATCGTGTACTTTGTCCATAACTTTCTTTCCTTATGTCACATGATGATTATAATTTACAAGACTGTTTGCAAGTCATATCTTTATACAAATTAGGCATTTGACCTATAAGAACTTGCATTAAAGGCGTCATTTATATGTTTAACTAATACAAGGTATATGCATGCGCGCAACCACTTTTACACTTGTATATTCGTTCATACTGAGTTCAAGTGAACCGCAAAATTTAACTTTTTAATTTCATTTATTTTTACATAGACATTCGCAGAAATAATGAATATATTATCACACCAAATCTCAGATCATAAAATATATACACAATAGTGCAATACGAATTTGAACTGAAACACAAAAATATGACATCAACGAGATAAGGTGACGTCAGGACAAGATTGAGTCTATGCTATTGCAACTCAGTTTCTTAATCAGCCTGGCACAACATAGTTGGGTAAAAAAAATTGAATTCAAACACGTAGACAGATGTAAGGAATCATACCTTGTGAATACTACATAATGGTAGAGAAGTTATGCATAGTGTAATATAGCCACTGAATTTATTGTACCAAAATCTACTGAAAGTGTTATTCAAAATTAAGTTGGATACTTAACCCGTGGACCATAATATCATTGTCCATACTAATATTTTGAGACTGATGTAACAATTTTGTTACAAAATTAAGACAGAAACCAATTTTTAAAGTAAATATGAAGTAAATACATTGTCTGTATATGCCACCATTCACAACAAGGCGAATTTGGAGAGTGAATAAAAATGATTTTTATAGACTTGACGTCTTAATATGACCTAGTCTTGCGCCGCGTTTTCATGCCTAGTGTCTTATAAATTGAAGCAAAACATTTAGTTTTTAATTAACCATCTAAAAAATTAGCATACTTACAACACATACATTTAATGGCAGTTCAAAGTTTGAGCTAAAGTTGCGCGTACTTTTTTCGCAACAAACAGAGTCCACGATTTACTAGGACACCCTTCGTATGTTCAAGATTTTTTATGTATTATCACATAACTTGCATATTGTGCTATATCTAGTATCCACCAAAGGTGACCAGTGTTGTCCTGAACAATGTATCTTCATTTTTATCAACCAGATGAGCAACAAGGTATAGTGTGACAATATTAACCTGATCTTGAACTACCTGATTATAATAATTACACACTTCACTTACATTAAATTGTGAGTTTCTGTATGCGTGTATACATTAAATGATTTATAACAACCTATGTGACTATAAATCAATTTAGTGAAAGTGGCATGTTATTGTACTTTTAATTTTGAACACATTAGTTTATGGGGAAACAAGTAAGTCTGCAATATTATGGCACAGTTTCAAAGTATTTATTCTTGTGAAACAAAATAAATGGTTCAATGTGTATTTTCCCGAAAGCTTCCGATAAAGCCCGATTTACAAACGAAGACCAAAATAGACTGTAAATACAGAGTTTAATATATTCTTGCATAAGGGTCAAGCTCAGGTTAATTCTGTTGGACTATAATACAAAACACATAAATGTATACATGAATAACGTTCGACGATAGGACCAACACTTTTAAGAAGAAATGAAGGAAAATAAATAATAAACAAAGGCAAATTTTAGTTGGTATTTTTTAATTCAGATGATAATCCCAATTAATGGTCCGACTGAATAACCCAAGTTTTTATAAATGTCTAAAACCAAATCATTTCAGTTTTTACACATTCAATTTGAAAAACTAGTACTCCAAAGTAATGCATATAAGTTTTAACTTAAAAACATTGGTAAATTTCTGATTTATGAATTCATTAGGTTTTATTAAGTAAACAAACTCTTTCATAAGTCCAGAAACTTTGAACATGTCCCAAAAACTGTTATCTATGTAAATGCTAATCATAATAATAATGTGTAAAACCCATGAAATGATGTTTTCTCTTACAAGCAAAAATAACTTGGTACAAAATTATTCATACTAAATAACTTGAATTTCTCCCCTCATAAAATGTACACGCAATGTAATTAAAATATAAAATAATGATTAACATAACATTAAAAACATTAACATGCATTGTGAAACAATCAATGGCATAATTAAGTAAGATAAAATATTCACAGGACAGGTACTACTATACAGTTTATATTACAAAAATACCGTTAGTCTATTAACAATTTATATTACAACTTCTGACATAATGCCATGTACGAACACCATAAAATTTTTATTCTTTGTATAGAAGGTAACGAATAATAATTCAACTCGGACACCATTCAATAGAACAAATAATTTCTAAGAGGTAAAACAAGTGTAAAAATAAAGACTGATCAAGAAGTATACATTTTACCCATTCTTTACACAAAATCATCAGTTTTTTCCCCAAGCAAGTATTTCAATTTATTCCCATGCTGATAGATTAAATAAATATGTATTCATAGCATGCAGTACTAACCAATTGATTAATTAACAAAAAAAACTTTTATTTTTAACTGTCATAATTGTAATGCAATAGCTTAACTTTATAAAATTACACAAACAACAAATTAAATTGGTAACTTTTAAATATGATATTAAATATTCGGTTAAAAATGTAAGTATTTTTCAATATTCTATGCTACTCATATATTACAGTGCAGTAAAAAAAGCCCCTATACTATTTCAAACTGACATTGGCACAGTCACACTGATTTATTTAAATGAAATTAATGATTAAGATGATAAACAATGAAAAATGTGTTAGATCATTAATTCCAAATTTTACGACAAAATTATAATTATGAAACCATTCTTAAAAAGCTACTAGAGAGCCCAATGATGGAGCACTACACACCTGAAGAATGTACAATCCTCAGATGGTTTACTTGTTGCTGTTAATTGAAAGGTTTAAAGGGTATGAATGATTGAAAGTAGCTTTGAAATCAAACTGACCCCAAAATCTATAGAGGTCACCTACTGACCATGACCAAACCTAGTCCTATTTATCCCATTTGTATAGCGCTCTTTTCATATTGAATATACGTTCAGAAGCGCTTCACAATCATATACATAATAAGGAAAAACGAGTTTAAATGAAAACGAAAATGATTAGTCCTACCCAAAACGATTACCCTAAGCCAAAAAATTTTTGAGTAACTGAGCTGATATTACTTTCGGATGCAAGGTCATGGTAATCTTAACCTTTGACTTTTAACTCCATTGGGTCATCGACTGACCATGACCATGGGCAAATCAAACTTAAGGCTTATGAAAAGACCACACTAATGATTACTTATACAAAGAGTATTATAATGAAAAGATTGCATGATCTGTGAACATAATTATTTTAGTACTTTTGTGCCTAAAAAAAGACATGACTTCAACATATATACTGTGCTCAGAAATTTACAACCAGCAATGTTTTCTTTCCCCATACATTCATGTATGATTGTATCATTTTGCAAAATTAATGGAATATAAGCTGCTGGGTCATAAGATAATGAAACTTGAAAACTAACTTAGTGCTAAAAACAAATTTCTATTCTAATGCTATATTTCTGCAATAGCATGAAAACTAAAAACTGATTTACAGCAGAAAAATAGAACTTGCAAGCTGGTTTCAGGTTTTTATTATAACTTTGAAATATAGGTTAAAGTCCACAAAGAACAAAGCTGATACTAAGCTTGGAGTTCTAAAGCAAGTGTTACAACCTATGACCCAAGTGTAAGAAAATGAGTAACAATGAAAATATTTTGATTGTAAGTCAATGCATATACAATAATTAGTTCATATTAAAGCATGTCTTGATAAAATAAACAAATATAATTGATATGGCATACAAAACAGTATAAATAGTGACAACCTATCTCAAAACAGATAGATTTCTATCCTATAATCTTAAATGCAAATTTAGATTTACTTAATATAACCATGATAAATTTACAGTCATAGCTAAATCACTTGGCTGAAGAGTTATAAATGAAAAATGGATTCAGACAAGTTAAAACTGCCGATTTTATATACTAGTCGGCCAGGTTGAAATTTGGCTATTACTAAATAACATAATCAATCCTGCTAGTCATTGAGACAATACAAGATAATTATTGACATGATAAGAACCCATTTTCAAATTCCAAGATTCATGAACTACAGGACAATTTGTGAAGTTTTTGTACATGATACCAGCTTTAAACCAATGTAACTATGCTCTTGTAATGGCAAGATTGTTGAAACAGCCTTATAAGTTATATATGGTTGGTTTTAGTCATATCAATAACCATGAGTCACAACTTTCTTATAACAGAAGGTTATGTAACCTGTAGGCTAAATGTAATAAAAAAAATATGCATGGTTATATTTCTACTACACTCAAGAGAATTCTGAATCACCTCAACAACAAACAATTGTTTCAAAAGAAATACACCTAATCACATTTAGTTGTTTTTCATGTTACGATAGATTGACTCAAACAATACTTGACAATATACTCTCACCCCTGACATTTTAAGTGCAAATTGGTGCAGTATGAGTTAAAACAAAAAAAAAACACTAGCAACGATTTCTATACACATGCTCCGACTGGAAGGACTGTCAACTTTTAAGTGACATGTCAAGCCATAATATACATGTAGTTATTAAAAAAATGTTTTAACATCAATCATAATATAAGTAGGACTGCCAACATGAGCTTCAGAAATCAGCTGAAAGGGGTCAGCCACTTCTGAAAAAGGATCATCTGGGTCAATTTTCATCCCTTTTGAATGAAACCCCAAAATCTTTTGTCAGGTGGCCCTATACATGTCACATGAAAATGTCACATGAAACAGCTTCCCTATAAATAATTGCTAAGTTGAATAGATATTCTCTGAGGTAAAGTAAGTTTGCTGAAGAACATGGTAGGCTAAAAACTGATCACCATAAACAGATATCCTACAGACTGCAGTTATAGGATCTTCCAATATCTAACAGGGGATCAAGTTCAGATGACTTTAGAGTCAACCAATCAATGCACAGCTTTTATCTGAACAAAATACTAATAATATAGCTTGTTTAGGATAACTTGAGACAAAATACAAAGATACCATTTTTATACACAGGTGGATTTAAGTTTATTATCGACTATTATCAGTGGGTTTTTGATGTATTAAATTTAGTATGAGAACACACGTTCCACGCATTAAGACATGTTTAATACTTTCATTACACAAAATCAGCTGACCTCCCTGTTTTATGTAATACCTGAGTCCCAAATGTGTAAACAATTTGAGTCGTTTGTCTCAAGTAATCCGTTATAACGAGCTATAGTATCAGAATTTTGTAATTTCATATTTAGATAGAACTTTTTCTGAGCTATTTATTATGCAGTGTGTTATTCACAGACTGTGAATGGACAATTTGCTGCCAATTAAGTTATAAATATTACAAAATCAAAGGTCAACTGAACATGACCCATACTACAAGCGTGTCCAATTTTAAATCACGGAGTACACAAGCAGAAATTGGCTAAAATCCATTGATCTGTAGAAGAATTGACAGCCCTTTATAAAAAACAGACTTTTATAAAGATTGAGAAGGAATGTAAAACAAATAAAACACTTTCATGAATTTCCCACTGATGTGTCTGGTGGAACAATTCCGTGTTGTTGTAAAGTAGTCCGTAATAATAAATTCTCATTTTTTAATTCTTCAATTTGTTGTCGTAGTAATTCGTTGTCAATGTTAAGTCTTTCTGATTCTTTCATACTATCACTCATTCTACTATTTGCCTGTCTTAGTTCAGTTATATAATCACAAGCTTTTGAAAGTATGCCACCTTTGCTCTGAAATTATAAAGTAAAACCCAATATTAAATAATAATGTATCATTTGTCCAGTTAATAATAATTAAATTCACAGCACAATACTGCAAAACCTGCTAAATAAAACTTAAAACAGATCCAAAATCTGTTATAGGGCAAGTTATTGGCCCTAGTCCAATAAGAAATTTCTGCATTCTGTTTGGTTGTTAAAACAGGACCAATACAAGTAAATCTGTGAGCTAATGCTCACTAGAGATACCCCCGTAGTGAGAAATATGACTATCATAATGTAACTTTCATTTAACGAAATCTAAAAATATGCGACAAACTGGAAGTAGATGAGCAAGGAGCATGAAATCGCTTTACACCACATGGGACTATGGGATGAAGCAATATGCAAAGTATTAGGCTGCTGCATGTTATAGTTGCTGAGAAAACTGCGACGGAAATTTTGTAACGGACGGATGGACGGACAAGGGTAAAACAGTATATCCCCCTCTTCTTCGAAGCGGGGGTATAACTAGTTAAGATTATAGCTAAAAACGACCACCAAATGTGTATACCTAATGCATCTTATTCAAAATCATTATAAAGGTTACTGATGCATGTCTAGAAAAACCTGAAATTCATGACCAGTCCAGAAAACTTTTACTAATGCATTAATAAACAAGAAATGTAATGTGGAAACAACATTAAAGCTGGATTTAAAAACTTTAACGCAAAAATTACAAAGGGAAATAATGCATAATAAACTAAAGGCAGGTATGGTTGTGGTTACTTTCTAATTCTGTTCATCACATGGTATTTTATTACAGGGATGGGTCGAGTACTGGATTCCAGTACTAGAGTAGTACTTGAGTATTTCAAATTTTGTACTCGTACTTTTGAGTAATGAGTACTGGTTTTTCTTCAGTACTTGAGTAGTACTCGAGTAGTACTTAAGTACTCATGAGTATTTTTGAGTACCAGATTGTTTTGCATGAGCATATAAAAGACTTTTAGTAGAAATAAAAGAGACGAATTATATATATCTATTCAATTAAACATCAAATCAAGCTTCAAATTCAATTTTAAACAAGACAGTCAAAATGTTGCTGCAAATATTTTATGCAACAGTGTTTATTTTTGGTCAGTTTTATTGCCGTCTAAGGGCTATATTCTCATTCTAAAATCGAATCTTTTTCCCACATTTCAGTTTCAGGACAACAACTTATCAAATTAGTAAAAACAAATGTAAGAATAAAGTCAAATCATGAACTAAGATTAATATATGTCTTATAAACTTGATATATGAAAACTGAATGCATAATCACACTATATAAAATCATGCGAATGAATTTTATTTTATTCTGTGTTATTATACCCCCGCTTCGAAGAAGAGGGGGTATACTGTTTTACCCTTGTCCGTGCGTGCGTCCGTGCGTTACAAAATTTCCGTCACAGTTTTCTCAGCAACTATTAAATGCAGCAGCCTAATACTTTGCATATTGCTTCATCCCATAGTCCCATGTGGTGTAAAGCGATTTCATGCTCCTTGCTCATCTACTTCCTGTTTGTCGCATATTTTTAGATTTTGGCGGGGGTATCACTAGTGAGCATTAGCTCACAGATTTACTTGTTTTATATATTTATGGTGGAGGGTTTTTACTTACTTAGATTTTATAATTTATCTTTTGTATAACGCCATTGAATATGTAATATAGAAATAGGCGTTTAATCAAATGAAGAAGTTTAAGATTAAGTTTAAATCCAAATTAAACTTAAACAAAAGATTTTTGAAAAAAAGACAGCTGATAGTATGTTTCAGCTTAAAATAATTAAGTTATCTTTTTTTAGTTAACTAACTAACTTAATGAAAAACAAAACTAAAATCTTTGTTGAATTAGCTATTGTTACAAATTTGCATGACATTTCATCTCAATTTATATCAAAACATCGTGCAGGGTTTTTTTCACCACAAAAGTGACTGTTTCAGAGAATGTAATGTCTCGTCATTCACTTAAAAAAAATTTATGACTGATGCATATAACTAGCTGATGATTTTAATAATTTATAAGCTATATGAGGAACAAACTGTGACAAACATTGTTTTCACAATTTATGAAGAGGTATAAACTGCAAAAAAGTGTCAGACATCCCATTGATATGCATAATCCCATAACAATAGCTACCTATAAAACTTGTAATCAGATAACCAATTACATGTACTATGCATTATCATTTCTAAAGTAGTTTTAAAGAAAACTCAAACAAGAATGTAACTTGATAGAAATAAGATGGCCAGTACTCAGAAATACTCACGAGTATCGAGTACTGCTAGTTCAGTACTTGAGTAAGTACGAGTACGAGTACAATTTATTTTCCTGAGTACTGAGTACAGGCGAGTACTGGAAAAAGTGGTACATGTACTCATAATACTCGAGTACAAGTACGAGTACCCCATCCCTGTTTTATTATTGTATGAAGTTTCATAAAGATCTGACAATAAACGACAGAAATACATGGAAAAGAAAAACTTTAACACAATTGTTAACAACACCGG
This sequence comes from Mactra quadrangularis, assembly GCA_025267735.1. Taxonomy (NCBI): domain Eukaryota; kingdom Metazoa; phylum Mollusca; class Bivalvia; order Venerida; family Mactridae; genus Mactra; species Mactra quadrangularis. The sequence continues at coordinate 41,832,871 of CM046299.1, read as the reverse complement.
CCCACCCAGTCGCCCGTGTTTCAGTCGCCCATTGTATCGCCAACCTATTAGCCGAATTTTTTTGTTGAAAAAAAAAATCTGGCAAACAAAATTGTGAGGCAATATCTGAACATAGTAACATACCCCAAGTTGCCCAGCTTTAGAATGTTCATTTGAACAATCTGGAACCAATTTTGATAACTGTACAATCCAATTATTGATTTTGTCTCGTCTTCTTCTCTCAACTGAAATTAAATATTAACAACATAGAACACCAGTCTAATTTAACACTCAAAGTTTTCAAATCTAATAGCAGAAACATTTCCAATTCTCCTTCAAGCATATTACATTATAACATATATAGCAAATAAGCTAGTTGACTAGAAAATAACAGACTTATATAACTGTCAGTTTTCAATCTCTATGACATATTTATATCTTAATTATTTACAAACAATTTTACAAATACCAATAGTAGTTGTCACGGCACTTACCTGTTCACATTATAGGTAGAAGGATATGTAAGCTGCCGGATAGCTCAGTAGGGAGAGCACTTGCCCTGTAAGCGAGAGGTCCTGGGTTCGAGTCCCAGTCAGGCTGTATATTTTTTTTACCTGTGACATAGTGAAAAACTACTTCAGTTAAGCTTAAAGGATGAAAGCTTTTAATTTTCATAGGTAGCCATCCAAAGACAATTTACATCCTCAGCTCTGACAACAAAATGATTTTCATTCTGGGAAACCTTAATTTGTGTTATGGACAGGCATTATTATATAGAAATGAGTGCTAAATATGTTTTAGTACATAAAAATTATGTCTTTTCACAATGGCAGGGCTAAAATCAAAACTTTCTCAATCACTAGCCCTAAACCTTAGTGTTTTCACAAGCTCAAATTAATTTTCACTTCTCACAGACTTTGGGTTATGCAGGCAATGATATGTACTCACATGTTCTTCATTAACTAGGAAGAAGGCTTCTGTTAATCTACACATGACAAAATATCTGTCAACATACAAACTGTGTGAAATGATTGTAGGATTACTTGCATGAAAGTCACAAGGGTGAAAGTTCAAGATTTTCGAAATTCTATAGTTCCTTAATTGCATTAATTTAGCAGCTCCAAATAGAAAAAGAAGCTTTTCTCTGGTCCCAAACATCCTGAATATTACATTAAGTTATAAAAGTTATTGTGTGGTTTAATGTATGCTTCCATATTATAGTATACATGTTCAGCCAACTTTACAACTTTGTACAATAACCCCCTGATCATTGAAATCACCTTTAAGCAGGTGATACCTAACAGTACCTATTTACACATAGGTTGAGTGGAACAACTGTAGGTTAATTTCCTGCTTAAGGAAATTAGCAGTGGCCTGAATGTGGGTTTGAACCTGGGGCCACTTGATCCCACAGAGTGTGTCTTATCACTGAACCTCTGCCCCTACGCTCATCCCTGAAAATTTCCTCCCATGAGTTCCCCAAATCATGAAAATTATTATTCAAGAGATACCAATTCAATAATGAGTAGCTCATTTTTGATACCTTCATTATGTGTAGCTCTTCTCCGATCATCTCTCGACGTTCTACCACCTTCTAATTTAGGTTGAAACGTTGTACGTGGAGCTATATTTCTTTGTCCTTGTAATACATCTTGTGGGGACATCATTACATAAAACTGACCTGAAGTACAGAAGAAATATCAGTCAAGTTCATGTACATGAAACTAAGACTCAGTCATTCCATAAAATGACTATTTGTACACTGCAGTTTAATTATTTGTATATCCTGAACATTATGAATTGAGACAGTTGACTTAAAAATATGCTTCAATAACAATGCACTATGAGTAAAACTTCCTTAATCAACCTCATATGACAACTGTATGTTGTGAATCAAAAATAAGACCATAGGTGGTCTGCATAGCTTTAAGTAAAAACTCTACTGTAGATGGGGGGGGATATATGCATATAAAGTATACTAATACAAAAATGGTAGTTTTTTTTAGCCAAGGTCAATAAGTGGTCAGTTTCTCAATTTTGAGTTATTGTTTTTCATGGACTTATACATGTAAGCACAGCTAAGGCTATGCATTTTTTTTTAAACATTAACATTTTTTGCATACACCAAATAACTAATTCGTAGATGGTATTAAAACACTATCATCAACACAGACTTTGGCCACCAATTGACATTGGATGAATAAAAAAACATTTTCAGAGTTATATACCTAATCATGCATATAAAGAGTTTTATTCAGAACAGTGCCAGCAGCACACAGCTGAGTGTTTGCATACCATACCAATTTTAGAAAAAAGATCAAATGCTGAAGTTCAATGCTAAGTTGCTAACTGAGACAATATCACATGATTTTTGTACATTATAGGATATTAGTGATTTTCTATCTAAATGAATACAAATTGTTTTCACTATTTTAAGTCAAAATTAACAAGCTATACTCAATTATTAAAATTTATCATAACTCAAAGATACAATAAAGTAACAAGGATTGTAGGTGTATACAGTTAATGAATTATGAAACAAGGTTTGACATTGTACAGTTATTGATTAGGAACTCAACACCATGTATTGTCCTTTTTTCTCAACTGTCAAAGCTTGAATAATTTCACGGTGACTGAATGCATTGTTTTTGCACTGGCGGCCTAATTGTTATTAAATATATCTTGACTAAAACATATAATACGGCATAAGCAGCTTTACTTGATCATAATACACACTTTTGGAAACTCATGAATATATCACGACAATAATTTTAACAAATGCATTCACTGTGAAATTATTCATGTTTTGACAGTTGAGAACAAGAGCACCGCTGGGCGGAGCATTATATGCCCGAAAGTGTTATTTTTTTTAGTTGAAGCATTAGTAAGACATGAGAATATTTCAGATGAATATCATATTATGAATAATTGTGGAAAACAAAGTAGAGAAAAAAGTTTTAAGGTAATAGTGACCTTGACCTTTGACCTTGTGACCCCAAAATCAATAGGGGTCTACTACCCGATATGGACAATCATTGTATAAAGTTTGAATATTGTGGACCAAATGGAACATAAGTTATGCTCCGGAAACTGTTTTCAGTTTAAAGGAAATAGTGACCTTGACCTTTGACCTTGTGACCCCAAAATCAATAGGGGTCTTCTACCCCATATGGACAATCATCATATGAAGTTTGAATATTGTTGACCAAATGGAACATAAGTTATGCTCCAGAAACTGTTTTCAGTTTAAAGGTAATAGTGACCTTGACCTTTACCCCAAAGTCAATAGGGGTCTACTACCCCATATGGACAATCATCCTATGAAGTTTGAATAATGCGGGCCAAATGGAACTTCAGTTATGCTCCGGAAACTGTTTTCAGTTTTGTGGTTTTAGTGACCTTGACCTTTGACCTTGTAACCCCAAAATCAATAGGGGTCTTCTACCCGATATGGACAATCATCGTATGAAGTTTGAATAATGTGGACCCAATGGAACTTCTGATATGCTCCGGAAACTGTTTTCAGTTTTAAGGTAATAGTGACCTTGACCTTTGACCTCTTGACCCCAAAATCAATGGGGGTCTTCTACCCGATATGGGCAATCATCATATGAAGTTTGAATAATGTGGGCCAAATGGAACTTAAGTTATGCTCCGGAAACCAAATTGCTAACGGACGGACAGACGGACGGACGCCAGGGGGTATAAAATATGTCTGAAATTCTTTCGGGCATATAAAAATGAACAATGCTATGCAAGATAATGCAGACACATTGGAGGAAGTTGAAAGTTTTAAAAACACTAAGAAACATACAATCCAAGACATATTTCCTATAAATTACACAGGAGTTATTTATTCTCAAAGTCAAAATACTAAAATCAGAATTAAGATTTAAAATTTTCATCCAAGTTGACATTATCTTAAAGTTACAATAGAATTATTGAGAATAATATTAATATACAATGAACCACACATTGCCTTAACAAACTGGCAACACAGATGGTTATTCTAACATAGGCACGTGCGTTTTCACTCTTTATTTAATGTGACGTCATCTATGCTTTATTATTCAACAAAATATAGCTCGTGACGGCTGTTGAAATTTTACTCCCCACGTTAAATGCGCAAAGGCGAAAATGGCGCCCGAGTTTATAAGGGTTGACTTTTACAATTTGGTTTCTATTCTATAATTAAGATTTTAATATTTTTTGTTCGGAATAAGAAACGCCTATCTGTGAGAATTGTGTAAATAAATGCTATTTTCGGCCTTTGCACTGGGGTGGATTTTAACAGCATGACGTTTCTGACAGTTAAAAATAGTTCTATAAATATATATTTTCTACGGATGTATTTTACGATGTTAGAATCGAAATAACTTACAGTTGTCTATATTTTGTTGTCTAATAAAGTATATGCACTCGTTTGATGCGCTTATTAAATCACTCGTGCTAAAGCACTCGTGATTTAATCATACGCGCATCACAACTCGTGCCTATATTTTATTAGACAACAAAATATAGACAACTGTAAGTTATTTCTTAAGTAAAAATTACTTATTTTATATACCGGTAGATGGGCCTTTAGAAAATTCAAGGTTAAGACTAATGTACTAAGAAAAATAACAAGTGCAAGATTTAGAAAAAAAAACACAACATTCACATAATTTCAGTGATTATTAAATATTAAGAACAAATTACAATAGAAGCTAGCCATCAAATACATAGAACTTTCCCTTTCATTAAAATTATTCTTTTGTTACTGTTAGAATTAACTTTGATCAGTGCACCTTTTTTAAATTCATAATTTTACAGTCCAAAGTTAGGAAGATAAAATAAACATAACTACAATATGATAATCAAAACCTTTTAAAGGTATACAATATTCTATGTATTAATTGAATAATATTTGGAATTGACCAGCCAAAAATGACCATATAATCAATGTTTCTTGCTTTTGACTTACAAATCATTTTTATCATTTAAGATTTTTGTGAAAAAAACTCAACTGCTACTTTTAAGGAAGTGTATTACTATAACACAGTTAGGCCACAACAAATTGATCATATGTTCTATGGATTCGCTCGCATCTTAATTTTGACGGTTTCTACAAAAAAATATTTTTAATTCCTTGCTCGCCCATAAAAATTTGGCAAGTAAATAAATACTTTTTTAATTTTTTTTTCTTCGCTCGCTCGCCCCATTTTCCCCCAGAAAAATCCGTAGAACAAATGATCAACTTGTTGTGGCCTTAATTCTAAATAAAAGTTCATTGTTCACACTTGATCATTAAAACTGCCTGATGGGTTAGTATTATACTACAATACATCCTTCATCTAGTTTTGCAATGACACATCAATATATTTTCACATAAAATATCTCTGACCACAACCCACAGAAACCTGTCATTAGATGCAGAGAAACACTTAGGACAGTACAAAATAGATTCAAAGTAAGTTTCATAACGTATTTACAAGAATCTATAATTAAAATATGTACATTTTTTGTCAACAAAAATGTTTAAACTTTTCAGTAAAAATTATAATATGAATTTCTAGCAAATAATGGTGCATACATAGTACAATAATAAGCATACAAAAAATAGAACACCAACTATTTTCAATGATACTAAGATTTTCTATGAAGATTACAATAATGAATAATTGACACTTAAAATAAATGGTTTGAATACCAACACTTGAAAAACAATTGAATTTCAATAGTCCCTTAGACCATATTATATTCATGCTTAAATTACCAGTATTTTACGACATGTGACCATGATCTAACACGCAATTAAATGTATCACATGATTGATAACCTCATCATACGCCACTTCATAGTTTAAATGAGATAATGACAACATTAATTTAATAACAATATCTGAAGATTTAAAGTGTTTCATGTGAAGTACTTCAAATTGAAGTTTTCACTGCAGTAAATGAAATTCAGTACATTGTATTATAGAATATGATATTTCTATGAAGAGATAGATTTTCAATCTAAAGACACTAACTTGATACTTTACGTATATAAGTTATGTATATTCATAAATTTGATGAAGTGAAGTAAGGAAAAGAATCAGTACCGTTTTATAATGTACAAAATGTAAACTAACAGGTGCCATGTTGAAAAAGAAATTGGGTATTAAACCCATTTCCTCTTTCGTTTTTTGTTTGTTTTTGTTAGGTTTAACGCCGTAGCAACACATTGTATAGGTCATATAACGGCAGTCAGTCAACCTAATCACTCCTCCTGGAAAGGCTAAGTCTTTGGATTAAGCTGTTAACCAACTACTAAGCGCATACTTTCTTCAGTGACTGACAACTGCCCTACATAATTAAAAATCATTGGTAGGAGGGAGATGGCCATAGAAATAATTTCATGACCAAGCTCCATGAAAGTATGCCCCGCCCGGGAATCCAACCCACGACCCTTCGATCAGTAGACTTGCGTGCTACCAACTGAGCTAGCTGGGCGGTTTATTTCCTCTTTCATTCCATCATGAATGAAAAAACAAAGTTTACTATAAAACACTATATACATTTTGTTAAAAGTAAAAAAATGTGTTACTTTTATACAAATAAGTGCTTACATTAAAGCATGGTCATTATAAGGACCATGTGTACCAAGTGTACAAGGTCATGTTAGACTATACAACAAAATCATAATGGGGTCTGACAAACAATTATTTTATTTAACTTGTTACCACTGCACCACTACCTCTACATTATCATTAGTCAGACTAGTAATAACAGAAACTTGGGGGTAAAATCATAAGTTCATTTTTTTATCCTGAAATTCATTTTTTTCTGATTTTAGCAGCTTTTACATACGAAAAGAACCCCTCTTAAGATCCCAAAACTTTGAAATTCAGAATCAGTTCTGTTTAACTTTCAACCACACAGAAAGAGAAAACAGAACATTTTTATTCTGAGTCAGTTATGAACAGTATTATTACAATATCAAAAACAATACTAAAATGCAAGTTAATTACAGTAAAATATCAAACCAGAGGAAAACTGATCTGATAGATCACATTTTGTCAACATCATTGAGCATGCAAAATAAACAAGTGATTTAACAATTCATTAATAAATACAATCAAACTCATTCCTGTTTCTTTTGTAAAATAACATTCAACGCAAATAAAACACTTTCAATACAAAGTATGTTGGTAAATTTTGTATAAGGGTTGGCTAACAATGAAACTCTAGGTTGCAGGTATGCTGTAATAGGCTTTCAAATAAAATCATATTTACCCTAAATCACATACACATATTTACTGATATGAACAAAGTATAAATAAGACCATGGAATGTTAATTATTAGATTCTAACCCCACCCACTTCCAAAATTTCATGCATGTGGCTTTTATTTCAATTCAGGAAACCCACTTACAAAATCAATTTTATGACGATATAAGTTATCCATAATGAGATAAACATAAGAAAGCATGAAGTATAAAACCAAGTAAGATGTCTTTTCCCTCATGCATGATTAGATACAAGACTAATGCTATGCAATAAAGATTAACCCATCATTCCCAACTATTTCATTGTCCTGACATGGGTCAAAAAATAATTTTCCATGGCCTAGACTAAATGCAATCCTGGTAAACAAATTGAAATGTGTTTTTATTACATTTTTTTCTGAACTTTCAAAAATAGAACAAAAAACACCATGTAACCAACTACATTTGTATATATATAAACCCCCACTATGAAATATCTAGTTTGATTAAATTTCCCTAATGAAATTTCATGCTGGGACATAGAACAGGGGTCAACCTGTCAAATAAATAGGCTACAAAGGATCAGTTGATGTATATACATTAATGAAGTGTCAAAAATTTTGTGGAATGAAACCTCCCTTATAAAAAGGTAGGTGGGTGGGGTAATTTTGTCACACTGACCTTGTTGACTATCTTGTTGCCAAGGTACTGTAGCCAATCCTGGAACACATTTATCTTATATTTTACCCAAACACATGATTAACATATTTATGATATAATAATTGATAATTGGATTAGTAAATGTAAAGATAAGCTTTTTATAAAAAGCGAGTTAACAAATTTGGTAGGGTAATTGGGAAAGTGTTAATATCCTTTTGTCAATGCAAGCAAGCAACTGACATGCAGAAGCCCTGTCAAACTTTTTCTTATTAATAAATCAAAAATAAGTAGTATTGCTAAAGCATTTTTTTTACAAATTTTAAACTGGCATTAAAAAAACATGTTTTGTTTGTAAACAGAAAGAATCAATTATATTTTCTGAACAGAATATGAAAATAAAGAGTAGGCCAATGAAAGATTTTTACACAAAACATATTACAATTTAATTGAATTGTTTACTACAGTGCAACTTACTGCTTACGAAAAGCAACTTGTGAGATCTGTAGCAAGGCCTAGGAGTATAATTAATGTACATGTATATATAAGAGAAAACTAGAACATATATAATGTAAAGAACAAATATGAGGAGTTACTTCAAAAACTAGATTTCATATAAAACAAACTATTTATAATATCACTTCGAAAGTTAGGGCATCACATAGAATGATCTAGCATTAAGAATTAAGACAAAATTTCAAACATATAATAATAATTAATTCACACAGAGTTTTACATCAAGTCCAAAGTTACAAAGTGATTTATACTTGAAGAAAAGAGGGGTCCCAAAATATCTTTTAGCTATTAGTCTTTAAATGACATTTCCATATGATTTAATTAGAGCAGAACTAACTAAGGGTCATTTGAAAAGTCACATACTGACCATAAGACTTAGATAGTCAGGACTCAAATTTATCAAAAAATTGGACTAGCAAATTTTTGCGAGTTAATATTATTTCAACTTAAAAGATGAAATTAGTTTGGACAGAAATATTTATGCAGCTATTTCAACTCACGAAAATTTGTGAGTTAAAATTACAGTTACACACATTTTTTTAAGTCCACTCACATTTTGCGAGTATGCAAGATTAAATTTGAGGCCTGATAGTTGAGTGTTGGGTCAACAATAGAAAATGTAACCACACAGGCAGAGGTGTGCTAACAGATAATTTTGCATCTCCCATAAGACACAGTTAGTAAAATAATATGCTGCATTTTAGAGACAACTCCTTGGTTCCAATACCTTATTACAAAAAATATAGCTAAGAAAGGAGTAAGGTTTCTTTTTTAAAAATAACTGAATTTGTAGACTGTAATACAGCAGAACTTTTATCTATCTAAACAGAGTTGGTACCATTATGTTCATAAATTGATCTTCCTTTCAAACATGAATACATACATATCGTGAGGTGCCCGCAAGACTGTAGTAAGTGCACTGCGTAAAAGAGTGAGTTACTACAGTTTTGCAGGCAGGCCTCGATATACATAGAGTGCCAACTGGTGTCTACAGCTTACAATGCATTCAATGTTAATTGTACTAACACACACACACACACAAACAGAAAAACTATTTCACAATAAGACAGAATAGACAGCTTAATATGACTGTTACAAGGTTACAGAATGCAGAGTGAAAATAGCACACACTAAGGTAGTACTCTACATTTAAAGGTGGAAATTTTTTTAACAAATAGACAGAGGACATACCACCTTGTCCTGCTAATGCCACAGCAGCGTCCCCTTGTGTCACAGCCACATCCCCTGCCCCTCCAGCCACTGATGCTGGGAAGTAGGTAAATCTTGTGTCTGCTTGACCATCAGCAGTAGGGCTACCATTGTTAAAAGGTGTCTGTACCACAGCCTGCAAGTATAGCAGATATAGTTAGTTAATGACAGCATGTTCAATCACACAAAAATCCACGTATTTCACGCCAAAAAAGAAATATTCATGCGAATTTTCCAACTCTACCGGGTACAAGTATGTGAACCATAATATATCATAATGTAACAAACAGTAACTCTGTAAAAGCTTATTATGGTTTTCACTGGCATTTAGCCTTTACCAAAATGATGTCAGCAACGCTAAGCGGATTGATTTTGTTTTTGTCGCTAATAAAGATGCATGGCGGCGATGGTCTTCTGCTCTGTTGACGACACAACGATTTGTATCAATAATTATGTAAAAACAAAGGACTTTAACTGATAGTATTGCCGAAGTTAAAAGGTGTTAATTTAAACTTTAATAATACCATCAGATTTCAGACAAACGATGAACTAGCGATTAAACTTAGTGATTTTATATAGACTAGAATTGCACATGACCATGACGAGTGCGAGCATCAGACTCACAAACAAAAACAAATCAAACTAAAATCTGCACAATTTCCGCGCGCCATGTTTAAATTCAGACAATTCTGTGTTCATCTGGACTGCTTGTCATAAAATAATGTGGGGTAAAGTAAAAGATGACCTGGATTTGCCCAAACTATTTTCCTTTTGGGGGACAAATTGTCTTAAGTAAAGACAAAACGAGTATGACAGACTGGGGATGGATTGTCTCGAGGGAGAATAGGGGAGTGATTGTCTTATGCATGTACTTACGTCAAAATAAAATATTTCAACTGGTTTACCGCATTTTTATTTCCTTATACCCACATTTTTCAACATAGGTGGGTACAATACCCACTTTTAAAAAAGTCACTGAACATGCTGTTTAATTGATGCACTCAATAACTGGTAATTTTTTTAAAAAATATAGAAAAATTAAGACCTGTCATTGCTGTAATTTTCTCAAGTACTAGACTAATTAATTATGTTATACAGTAAAGGGCAAAATTCCTGAAGTAGCCAGAAGGGCAAACATTTATGAAGTAGTCAGACTAATTAGTTAAGACAACGACAGTCAAACAGTTAACCCAACACAATACTTAAAATAGTACCAGTTTGTTCAAACATATTTTAATGATATCATACAAAATATACTAATGTACATAAAAATTATGAACTATATACAAAATGTAGATAATACTTCATCATTCATCACCCAAACCTACTAAAAGGTCTTGCCTGAGAAGCAAAAACCAAAGACCCAGGAATTCTACTGAGACTACTAAGCAGGTTAAGTCAAGTTAAAGTACAGAGTAAAAGGACAGAAGAAGGCCCATAAATCAATAAAGTACCCATACAACATGAATAAATTACCTGTGTTCCTACAGGAAAGCCAGATGTTGTCACAACTTGAGCTTGTTGCTCTGTTCCATCTTGTGTTGCTACTTGTACAACTCTGTATGTCACTGGTCCTAAATAATATAAAAATATCAATTCTACAATTTCATATCCTAATGTTAAAGCATATAGGTAAAAATTTAATTTTTCAAAATTATTAATAACTTTATTGGCATATAGGAAAATACACCTCTGTTAGGTCCAAAAATCCCGTTCAAACACATGACCAGATCAGAAAACTTTCACTCTTGTATTATACGAAGCAGAATAAGATAATAAACTTTAATAAAGATATATAATATATATATGTAATAAATGATAATAACTGAACTGAGTTAGTACAAACCATTAGCAGTGTACAAAATTAGTGGGGATCTGGTTGCCAGGGACAACCACTTTTTAGTTTGGGCAACCAACAATTTCTTTTGGGCAACCATATTCTGCAAATGAAAATATAATGCTTGCTCTTAAAATGATCTGTTTGGACAACCACTTTCATATCCTAATTTCGTTGACTGCCTTAGTATGAATTTCATTAATGTTAGCACTTACCTTGTCCAGTGTCTGCCCTGAACTGATATTGTAAGTTTGAGGGGTCAATTGTTAAAGGTGCACCTTGTGTAAGGCCTGTCTGATCATCATCTGAAATATCATTTTTATGAGTGAAAGTTGAGTGTAACTGTTTTAAAAATACTGAAAGCTTACTTTCAAAATACTACAATAAGCAGGTTCAATATTAATTACATTACATAATTCATCATAAAAATTCTGAAATCAGTATTAATACTGAAAACTTTCACCCATGGATGTATTTTACACTTTTTATCAATACTGTTTAATAGATTATGTTCAGTAACCAAACTCAAATAGTCAGCCTTCTTTTGGACATTTCCTTACTCAGCTGCAGCATATATTTTCCATTTAAAACTAAAAGCAAAATACAAAGCCTTCTTAGAAATTTTATCAAGTGACCATCATGTTTTTTCCTTGACCTAACAAATGATCAATAATTGCATGATGTTTCTGATAAAGTACCAAAGCAATAATGGATTATTAGAAGTAAAAGTGTTCCAATTTAAAGCAAATGACAAGCCAAGCTAACAACAACAGGACCAAAACACTATTCTATGCAGAAGCCGAATACAGGCTGCTTCCCCGAACAAAAAAACACTGTTTTTCCCCAGTTTGATCCTCCAAACTCCCCATAAAGTCCCATGAAAATTCCCAAGGACTGTTGAACCATAATTTGTGATATAGAAAGGGAAAAATATTCAGATTTCTTCACATTGCAGTCTACATTGTTTCTTTTACCACAAACTTTACATGATTTAATATCTAATTGATTTTGTAACACCTATGATATAATACATCTTTTCCTATTTTACTGACAATGAAGTGGGTCCATTTTCCCCAATGAAGTGAAAACCGTGCTATTTCCCTCAAAAAAGGGCTGAGGCCTCTTCCCCAAGAATGGTGTTTTGGCCCTGAACAATCATTGTCAATGGTATAGAACATATACATTACCTGGCTGTGGAATCTGAACATCATCAGAACCTTCATCTTTTCCTTGACTGAAAAAAAAGAAAATTTTATGTATAAATTGAAATTCTGAAATTCATATGTAGCCCACTCTAACCAGAATTCTCAGCCCTTAATGAGCGACTTTTTGTCAGTTATCTTTCCTTGATTATGATATAATCTGAAGCATTCCAATTGGTAAGTAGGTCCTACCAGTTTGATTTTGTATCCTTGGATTTTATCATTGAAGTTCTATGTAAGGATAATAAAAAAATCATCTAATTTAGATAGTTCTTCACCTTAACAATAATCAGATTGATTTTCAAACAAATTAAATGATTTACAAAAAAGTTATTAAAGATTAATGGTGGCAAATTGACATTGAAACAAGAGCACCACTGGGCGGAGCATTATATGCCCGAAAGTGTTGAGTTTTTTTAGTTAAGATAAAACATTTGTAAGACATGAGAATATTTCAGATGAATATCATATTATGAATAATTGTGGAAAACAAAGTAGAGAAAAAAAGTTTTAAGGTAATAGTGACCTTGACCTTTGACCCCAAAATCAATAGGGGTCTTCTACCCGATATGGACAATCATCGTATGAAGTTTGAATATTGTGGACCAAATGGAACTTCAGTTATGCTTCGAAACTGTTTTCAGTTTTATGGTAATAGTGACCTTGACCTTTGACTTTGTGACCCCCAAAATCAATAGGGGTCTTCTACCAGATATGGACAATCATCCTATGAAGTTTGAATATTGTGGGCCAAATGGAACTCAAGTTATGCTCCGGAAACTGTTTTCAGTTTTATGATAATAGTGACCTTGACCTTTGACCTTGTGACCCCAAAATCAATAGTGGTCTTCTACCCGATATGGACAATCATCCTATGAAGTTTGAATATTGTGGGCCAAATGGAACTTAAGTTATGCTCCCGAAACCAAATTGCTAACGGACGAATGGACGGACGCCAGGGGGTATAACATAATATGTCCAAAATTCTTTCGGGGTAAAATCCGAGTAATCCAACTGATTGGACTTACCTATTTGAAGAGTACACAAGGGGAAATAACTGACTAAGGTCCCTCATTGATTTCCCCTTTTTTTATCAAATAAATAAGTTTGAGAAAAAGTTAGGTTAAACATATTCATGAATTATCATGCAACTATCAACTTTGCAAACTCAGTAGATTGGCTATTCTAGGTCGAACAGAGCAAGATGGTTTGGAATGAGATCATACACTAAGAATGATCTCATTCCAAAAGAACTCAGAACTTAAGAAATGGTAACAAGAATTTTGAGCAAATCTTAATAGGTTTACAGCTGACAAGAAATGACTATTTTACAATAAAAACCTAACTGACTATCAAAGCGTAAGTCCCAATTATTGTCTTCGGACATTTTTGTTACTAAGTAAGCTAATACTAATAGCTATTCATAGCTAATGTTAACTGTTGTATATAATACTGACTAAAAATAAAAGTTTGTATCTTGAATCTTGTAGTTACTACTTGAGTAGTTGAATTCAGGTGGGATTACTCCTCAACACCAGCTCTATTTCCTCAGGGTCCTCATAGTTCATTATATTTATAATTTAGGTAAAACTTTGAGACAGGTAACCATACTTGCTTTTTTTAAAATTTCTAAATTTAATGTCCTGATCACACCAGAATATGTCATGCCCTGATCCATAGAACGTTCTGAGTAAGCATTTATGATGCTTGGAGGAAAACTGTTCCTTGTACTCTATTTGTACTTAGAATAAATTATTGATTTTTCTGGGGTATATATATATCTTAACTTAAATAATGATAAAGTATGGACTCATGGTATTCTATCAATAAAAATATATACATTATTGAGTCTCAATCATTAAATTGCCAAAATCTTGATTAGAAAAAAATCAAGACATTAAGTGCCAGTGATGAACTGGTCACTTGGGGCCAAGGTGCCTATATAGAGTCAACTACCTATGCTCGGTCACTACCAATGCTCGGTCACCCTATCTAAATGTCAGAAAATAAAAATGGAAACCTCTTGATTTGTGTCTATTTTTAGGGCTATCTTTCAAACACTCGCAGAAAACACCAAATCATGATCATTGAAATGCTTGACTGTTTTTTGCAGACGAAAAATGTGGATAGCCCCTGCTGTTATCGCTAGAAAATCGAATTTGAACAGCCTCGTCTAGTTCACTTATAATTTTTATGATAATTAAGAAATATTATGATTTACTTAAATCTGTAATATTTATAATATAATAATTTATCAATTGAAAATAAAAATCTCACATATTTACTTCTATTTTATGTAATAACAAGGAGACCGAGCACTGGTCCAAAATTTTCCAAATATACCATGTTTTACGTATAATACTCCGCGCCGATTTTATCCAATAGTCTGAATTGTCAGACGCTTGTTTTTCTGTAAACGGAAGTAGGTCAACATGTAGACAATATTGCGGTATGAATTTTACATGAATTGACAGAATACTGTCAACCCGCTTCGATTTTGATATAAAAGTGACCGAGCATAGGTAATGTTACTCTAAATCCTTTGGGTTTTAACCCCCATTCCAATGATTTGGATGACTCCAGCAGCATGTTCAGTAATGACTGTTAGAGAACATTTCGGGTACGAGACACTAAAATCAGATGACAACTCATCCCATGAACAACTAAACTAAAAGTTGGGACAACTAAACCAGTTAGTAGGGATTGAGTTGCCTCGGGTTGAGTTATCTTTGCCTTGCCAGGGGTTGAGTTATTCTGACCCTATCGTTACTGAACGTTCGGGGTAATTGAACAGGCTACAGCTTCTTGAATTGATAACCATAAAAAGTAACTTTTATTTACAAATAACATCTTTTACAACTTAATTTGACAATTTAAGGTGAAAGTTGTCTTCCGGTTATTAACCCTTAACGTTCAAGGAATCTGGGTCATTGACAAGTCTGCAAACCTTGAGACCATGAAATTTGCAATAAATTTCTAATCAAATAAGATGACAAACACACATTTAGATAAAAATAATAATAAGCAACAAGTGAGATTGCCACATAACTTCAAACGCACGAACGTGGTCGCGGATATCGCAAACGTCGATGATTTTTTTCTCGCTGAAAATTTAATGTCATTTTACAGCGAACAAACAAGGATTCAGAATGTTTACGCAGTTATCAACCCAAGCGGACATACCTGCCATCCAATGCTTCATCCAGTATATCCATGTGGACTTAGTGGTTGTTTTGAATTTAGCAGGATAATTTCAGCGTGATCACGGGGCCAAACAACAGGTCATGTGAGAGGAAAATCGTGGACATGTGACAAAGATGGCGTCTATCCTGCTACAAATTTCGCGTAGGAAAAGTAGTTCATTTTCAACAAAATATTGAAGCGACAATATCTTCTTAAATGTATTCATTGTGTCTAACCTTTAATGCGATTTTTATTTTTTGAAATTATACACAATATTTCTTTTATACAATAACATAACACATCGTAGTTTTGGAACTATTTGTTCGCCTATATCATTATTTCCACTGAGTCGCGCGACGGTGCCGGGCTGACAGCTAAAAATACGATCCAATCATATCTCACATTACAATCAAAGTACTGTAGTTACTAATTATCATCTAAACTACCAGTTACAGTTACTTCCCTTCGTTTAAAGTGTTGAAGGCGCATTGCTTTAGTAACCCGCGTTATGCGTTTGAATGTAATCACTATCCATGCAGAATTATCGTTATTAGATTTTAATATTTATTTTGAACAGTTCTCTTGGCGTTGTAATTGTTTATTTATTCTTATACATAGTATTGAAGCAAAACAATTTAATTCATCTTAATAACGGCCGTTATAAAATTATTCCATAAAACAGCAAAATTTATTATCCTCGATCAAGTTTCTTCAACGATAGCGTGACATGACCAGAAAAATAACAATTCAGAATAACCTTCTTATTAAAGACTTACAGGTCGTATTCTAGGTCATGCGTGATTTGTAAACAATGGACTTGCCCACTAAATAGGTGAAGTAAGCAATGCCTGAACAGCATTTACCGATTTTAAACAGGCCATTTTTATGTGTAACATTTATTTTAA
Organism: Mactra quadrangularis; assembly: GCA_025267735.1. Classification (NCBI taxonomy): domain Eukaryota; kingdom Metazoa; phylum Mollusca; class Bivalvia; order Venerida; family Mactridae; genus Mactra; species Mactra quadrangularis. The sequence goes on along the minus strand of CM046299.1, from coordinate 41,816,152 downwards.
ATAGTGTGTATGCACATTGTAAGTTTTATATAATGATAATCATATGTTATAAAATATGTGTAAAATAATTAAACTATAAAATTGTAAAAATAATTCTCCTCTAAAATTAGTGTGTAATGAAATTGGCTATGTTTACATACACAATGTTTACGTGGACGACCTGTAAAATCAACTGCAGATATCTAAATAGGATGAAGTAAACCTCCTTCTATTCTATGTGTGGAGATATCTCGGCTTGATATAAATGTACAAATTAATATGCTTCAAAAGACATGCATTTGTCAGAAGCTATTTTAAGTGGCATCTCTCTCATGGAAATGTTTAAACTGTAGAATTCTGTGAGTGATTTGGCGTTTTAACTTTAACTTACCTTGAGCAAGTTTGAACTCATACCAAGTAGACCAGTTTGGTACGCTATTTGTTATCTTTCACAAACAGATCAGTTTTTTTCAAATTCAAGCGATTTTACCAACAAACAAATCGATCGCAATTGTGAAATATGTAAGTAAAGATGTCTAATAATGTTTAACAATTTTTTATGTATTTTACTTTTTCCTCGGGGTACGTCCGCTCCATATGAAAACATCATAATATGCAGACCCCGGCTAGACCTTACCCATATGTTAAGCGTCTAGGAGACATTTGTTGAGAAAACACTTCAGGCTCGGCTGTTATTCTTACAACAACATCTTCTAAATTGACCGTCCTCTTCTTAGTCAATTGATATTGAGGTTCGTGTATATTACTGTTTTCGTCGTTGTTATCTTTGTTATAATGAGTTATTTTGAAGTCAGCCGTTTTGATGAACGTACAAATTATTTTTTATGGTATTAAAATGTACAACGCGAAGCTGAAAGTTTGTGCAATTGGTTGATGATGTAATTCTTTATCGAGATTCGTATTTTGTCTGAATGTTGTCTACTAGTAATTACAAAACAACTCTTTGCAGACCATAAGCTCTGACAAAGTTCGATTTCTGGTATCACAGTGACGGATCGGTACCAGTGGTCAGTACTTTAATAAAGTCATTACGCTACTAACCCATTTGTCAAATTTTATTCCCTTTTCACCACAGATTTAACTGCTTTAATTCTTTAAATAGCAAACACAGATATTGAATTGTAGATTTTTTTTTAATTTGAATTAAATGTGTACATTATGGGCGCTATCCGAAAATATTAAAATACTAAAAGTTAAAATATTTTATGGCAGTTTTTCAATCTCAGTAAACAGAAATCCATTAGACCTCCTGAGAGGTTTCCAGATTTTTCGGTATTATTTATATTCTAATTTTCAAAATAGGAAGACGATTATATTGCTATTGTTTGTAACCCAGATTACCCTCTTTGCTTCCGTCACTCTGTGTGTGTGTGTGTGTAGGGGGTGTATAAGCTAAAGTAACAATATATTATTTGAATATGAAATGTATCATTTATAATTGTGTTCACTTTACGTACTAGTCCCGATACAGCCCAACTAATTTTTGCTCATAGGCTCCACATTGGCCCAACCATTGGCTTATCGTTGGTTCAACGTCTAATACAAGTTAAACCACCGTTCGGCCAACGATGAGCCTACAGTTGGGCCGATGTGGAGCCGATGAGCAAAAAGAGGCTGGCTTCATGAGTTGGGCCAACGAAGAAATTTGCGTTGACACAATATTAGGCCAACACATCCATGTAATCGGAGAATGTTATGGTTAAACATTATAACAGTACCTAAATTAAGGGTTTCGAATTTCATAGTTTTGAATAATGTTGTCCTAATGTTCTGGCAACTGTCATTCAATGCCAGTATTATTAAAATTGATGATAAAATAGACGTTCAATTTACAAATCTCGTAGAAAAGGTAATATGATTAATCAGCTATCGATTTGCTTTCATGTTGAACAAAAGTGATTGTTTATATTTTATATTTTTTTTTTATATTACGCATGTGTATTTGTGTACTACATGTATCTGGTGTAATATTAATGTAATTGTTATATGTAAGTATGATTTGTATTGATGCTATTCATGTGTATTTGTTATATGTAAGTATGATTTGTATTGATGTTATTCATGTGTATTTGTTATATGTAAGTATGATTTGTATTGATGTTATTCATGTGTATTTGTTATATGTAAGTATGAGTTGTATTGATGTTATTCATGTGTATTTGTGTAATTTTAATGTAATTGTCATATGTATTTATAGTCTGTTGTGTTGTCAAACATGTGTATTTGTGGGCTTATTATGTAAATGTATTATGTATGATCTGATGTCTATTCCATGTTGATTTTCTTTTTTTTTTGTACATCTTTCTTTTTCTGATATGTCTTTTCTTCTTTATTTGTTTGATTTGTATTATATGATTGTATATATGTTTTGTGTCAAAGACATGTAAATGTCGATTTTACACAATAAACTGAAACTATATTACGAGTATAGTGATTTCCATATCAAATGAAACATATAGTCTGACAATATTAACCTGAGCTTGACCTTTATGCAAAAATATACATAAACTAAGTATTTACAGTCTATTTTTGTCTTCGTTTGTAAATCGCGCTTTATCGGAAGCTTTCGGCAAAATAAACGTACAGACCAATAAACTTTGTTTTCATAAGAATAGATACTTTGAAACTGTTCCACTATATTGCACGTGTTTCTCTAAAGTTAATGTGCCCAAAATTATAAGTACAAAAACAAGCCACTTTTAAAAATTGATTTATAGTCACATCGGTTGTTATATACACGTGTATAATCGTATTCACGCATACGGGAACTCACAATTTAATGTAAGTGAAGCGTGTAATTATTGTAATTAGGTAGTTCAAGCTCAGGTTAATATTGTCGCACTATACCATATTCAAATATAACGGTGTTTAAATATTTTCATTTCACTAATACACAAAACCAAACTCTTGTTGAGCTGTAAAATTTTCTAATGTCTCATTAAAATACGCATTCGGAACCCCTCGGTCATTTACCACGAATACATCATTACATAAATGGCCGAGAAGTTCCAAATGTCATTACCAATTGTTAGGAAAATTGAATTTTCAATTCCACCCAAAGCCAAATTTTGTACCCCTGTGTCCCAAGCAAACAATGCATTGTTGAGTGTATTTCGCTAGGTTAATGTTATTTATAAACACTAAGTATGGTGCTTCATTAAATGTATAAATATCATTTGATGAAATGAAATAAATAGTCCGTTAAATTCGGATAATTTGATACTGGCTCTAAGTGGTTATAATTATGTCGATTGTTGTATGATAAAAAATTGCTGGAACAATCTAGGCTTGTCAGATTGTACAATGTATGCAGTGTTACATAATTTTTAGTTTTTGTTGACAGAACATTCTGGAATAATCTTGAATGTTCGTGTATGTAATTTTGTCTTCATGTTTCTTTAACCTTCCAGAATGTTCCATATACATGTATGCATAAAGATCACAAGTCCTGGGTTAGTTTTAATCATTACAGTAAAGTCATTAGAGTAACATCAAAACCATTCTATCAATTGGTTAATGGTTATATAACAATTTTGAGTGTTCATCAATATTATCTCATACAGAGTGAGAATAATAATATCCACATCTATATTTAGATAAAAATAGTGGAAATATTTATAAAATTGGCCATTAACAACGTTGGATTTTCAACCGGGATCAAGGAAACGTTGGATTTTCAACCGGTATCAAGGAAACGTTGGATTTTTAACCGGGATCAAGGAAACTGGGATCAAAGAAACGTATGTTTTTCAACCAGGATCAAGGAAACGTTGGATTTTCAACCGGGATCAAGGAAACGTTGGATTTTCAACCAGGATCAAGGAAACCGGGATCAAGGAAACGTTGGATTTTCAACCGGGATCAAGGAAACGTTGGATTGATCAAGGAAACGTTGGATTTTCAACCAGGATCAAGGAACTGTGGGATACATACTTAAAAATAAAGGTTTATTAAAAATGTGTATTTTCTTCTGTTGGTAACTTTAAATTTTCTATACAAACCAGTAGCTAAATAAATTTGTATTTGCTCATTACAGTTTGTTGCTGGTTTCATTCCTTTTCTGAACCGTAACACAATGGCATTCAATGGCGACTTGGATGATAGTTCCTCTGCCAGTCATAGTGTGTGACGTTTTTATTTTGCGTCAGCATAATTGCAATGACGTCACTGTCAGCAAATGTTTTAAAAGAGCATGACAATAATGATGCTCAGGGATGAAACACAAATTAACGCAGACTTATCGGTCATGTTTACTTAATTAAATATACACAAACATACATAAAAATGAAAATTAAAACATTTTCAAAAAGTCAACAAATAGCTGTCCACGTATATTTTATTTGCAAAACACTAACAGCCGATATTGCCATATGATTAACACATCCATACAAGAAATATAGTAAAAACAAATATTATAATAATAGTAATTAATTTTCAACCATCTCCATATTATTGTTTAATTTAATTTAAATACTTTGAAGTCCACACTATGTGACACAGACGTAGGTCACGTGTTTATGTCACGTGGTTTCAGCTCCATTGCGATAGAATTTCGTGGTGTGGCTTTTAGCAACAACCTTATACAGATGGGGATTTCTACCGGACCGGACCGGTACAAAAATGACGGTAAGTTTTTGTACAGCCGAAACAATTAATCCGAAATAACATAGAAGAACATTGACAATAATTTGAACAACACAATCTCTTCAAAAACTAGATCACCAATATGGAGCCTGGAATGTCACGGTTGGTCGTCTGAAAAACAACAACAAAACAACAATAATTTATGATTTATGTGGTATACAAAATAGTCTGAAACAGAACACACACTCTGAATAAATGAAATGATTTATTTGATAAACAGACTAATAAACCGGTCACTAGAATACAAATCTATTCTATTCTAGATTGTTGGCTATTAAAATAAAACAAAAACATTCATAACTAGGTTTACCAGGTCGCCTTATCGCAGTTTGGATATGTCTTACACAACATATTATACAAAGTTAAGGTTTTGTTTTTACAGTGGAACCTCCGAACACCGATATTCTCTAACAATACCGAATCATTACCGTTGTTTCGAATTTTCTTATTCCGTGTTTAACAAGTCTAAAGCCCCCAAAATTCGGAACCTCGGAGTTTCATAAAACCGAACCTTAATCCTTATCATCAACCCAATTAGCATATTTTATTTTATAATTAATCTCGCAATACCGAACATCTGCACCATGTAGTATAAAGCAAACCAATCACAACCTCTTCCAATGTCTCAATTACAGTCAAACTTGAGTAAAAGCTACCGCAAAATGCACTTAATTTATACATTATCTACCTTAAACGTCCCTACCGTGAAGAGATCCCCTCAGCACATGTATACACGGAAAAGCAAGGTCACATGTATGACAGCCCTATGACTGGCCGTTGTAGAAAGGTATTACTGTACTCAGTGTATATATGAACGTTATTAAGATATTAAATTGCGCTATTTTCATTGTCATAAAGTTATTAAGTCACCAACTTAGAAGATTTATAGACAGTGTAGTACATATAGACTGTACATTACATTCCATTTAAAGCTATAATATAGTGTTGACATGCTTTTACGTTGACACATTTATGTTTCCATCACGACATTAAATCATACTGAAACATTGGGTCTTACGTACAAATATACAGAGAATAAATATACATGACTATTTCCGGAGGTACATGTACTATATTGTATTTATTTACTGGGTTAAACGCCGTGTCAACACAACATATGGTCATTTTACGGCGATCAGCTTACCTAACCTAGCTTTCCAAGACCTTTTTATAACCAGTACTCACTGATATGACCATTACCTTATTATTGTAAAACTTAACATAATTGTTGAATTTTCATGGAAGTGTATTACAACCATGATCCCGGAAGAAGGTCGAACCATCAAGCACTTCGGGACTCCAGATCTGAAATCCTACACGTAGCCTAATGCGCCAAGGGTCCGGGTTTTTAACATACATGTGCCAACGATATTGTGCATTGGTTATTATACATAAAAAACTTATACAAAAATTATTACAGTCATGCAAGCGAACACGTGACTTGATTTATATTTGGTGCGTGAACTAGTTAGAGCGTCCTTTGCTGTTTTAATTTATTACGTACGACGTTTTAAAAATCTAATACATCCCGGCTAAATAAACGTGATTTTAATGATTGTATAAGTCATTTCGTCAGACATTGCAAATTTCAGTGACATTACATATCGCATAATTAGTTTCCACATTTATTCATATTAATTACTAAAACAATTAATTTTCATAACATTATTCAATGGTCTTTGAATCATGCGCAGGAAATGAGAATCAGCGCGTGCCTCTCGGACATGGTGCAGCTAAAAACCGAACCGTACCGGTTTACACTGAATCGGGAATAAAACGTAAACCTAACTAAATGTTTTCGCAGCACATCAGGTGGGTTTCATGCAGTGTTGTCGCAGAAATATGTAAATATGGCAGCATTTCCATTTACATATATATTTGATGTGGCATTTTAATGGCATTTATGTGTAAAAGCGCAATGAAAAGTCACTAATTCTGTGCTGGCATACAATGTGATCATGTCATAACTCTTAAGTTAAGGAAATTAAAATATAATGAATGTGTCGACAGCCATCGTTTTATAAACAAAAGTCAGCATTGTGGAGCTGTCATTTTGAAGATAACAGTTATGTATCAACGTCACACCGTGTTAACATTATATTATTTAACAATTGAATGATAAAACTGTACTTTGTTGCCATAGCGTTATTGTTATTTTTTATAAATAGTATGTTCGCTTTTTGAAAGTATGTTTCATAACACTGATATTTAGGGGAACATGAAGCTTTAGTTTACACATTTTAACTGTATAAAAACAAGGCACATTTATTCTAAAACTACTTAAATATGCTAATTTTACTTTACAGGTATTAGATTCAAATATGAGACCTCTACCAATGTCTTTTTATATGACAGACTATCAACGTGAACGAGCCCTCTCAATTAGACATATTATTTTAATGTATACATGCATGTATAATGTTTTTAGGAGAGAGAGAGAGAGGGGGGGGGGGGGGGGGTTCATGACGAAGCCTTTGTTTTATATTCGCTTTTTACGTCGAGTGTTAACATTTTCCACAGTTTATTTACCTCACCAGCCTTCCTGGGCACAATTCTTTCACCAGTACGCACTTACTTTTCGGACGCCTTTTTAGCAACAAGTAGGAAAGTCACATCCTGTCCAAACCAATTATATAGACAAATAGTCTTGCCCATCTTAGCAAAGCTCGTATTGTCAAAGTAAGTCGCTAGACGCGTTTGTATAGGGCAAAATGCACTCGGTCATCCCGTCTATTTTCGTTCTTTATTTTTATAAACCCGCCATCTTGGAAAGATTTCTCTTACATGATCATATGGGACCTACATGTATCAAGAAAGTTCGTAAATGATCAATCAAAAATGTACAAAGCAATTTAAGACTTCCCAATAAAAACGTATCTTTTAATGAACAATGTCACCGCCAAAACCCTACAAGGGACACCATATTAAATAAAATATAAAATACACAAATTGTTTTTGGAACCAAATCTAGTTTAAGAAACTAAGCCAGACCGTTGGTGACAATATGGCAGAAGTATTCAAAAGTTCATAAGAAAGAAAGTTCGACTTACCGTAGTCGTGGGTTCATGCGAATAATTCTGAAAAAAATAAAATAAATACGGTATTAAAGCATTGTAGTTCGTTACTAAAACCAGAAATAGTAAATTATCATGCTTTACTGATTTTTAATACAGCAATGGACGAACAGGTTTCAGAATGTTTAATTTTGCAAGTTTTTATTTGCTCGTATGTGAGAAAAGTTCTGCTCACATATCCGCTTTGTGTTCCTCCAAATTATAATCGGCGACAATGTAGGAAAACTTTTACCATAAAGAGCACTGGTTTGCATATTAAATTGTTACTGCTCCACGCTGGTTCAATTAAACGTAAAAACAACAAAGTTTCAACTTTCTTCACGTGCAATCATGCCTTACACAAGCTCGCAAACTTATTCATTATGGTCATGTTAAACGAACAAAAAAATCTTAAGTGTTCATGTACTAAAAGATCACATATTACAGATGTTTACAATTAAAACAACATTGTCTAGCGTAGCTGACTTGTTTACATGACATACTACACGGGTTAGCTTAACCCCAGCCGTACAGAGGTTATCCATCCAGCGTCACACACAAGTAGGTATGTCCATTATGTACATGTACATGTATTAGCGTATGGTTTATTTATGAATACTTAATTAGTTCATGACTTTTCTTAATAAGTCATAAATCAAGACTATACATTGGCTGTCAAGAAAATTAAAACAAATCCCTAAATAACAGGTGGCATTCCATGTGATAGATTTCATGCTTTAACAGCGATAACATGACACCTGTATGTGATCATAATTAATTCCTTTATATAGTTTATTTAAAGCGACATCTTATCGACATTGATATATAGGAACATGTCCTCATTCCACGTTGAGTTTCAACCGTTTAATTGTAAATAAGACCGACCAAGAGCCACCGGAACATATGAGATACATCATATGACATAAGTCTTATCGTAAGTCTCATAAATAGAGATAAACTTATCCACCATATCTTGTGAGGATTATATATGGTACTTATATTTCAGTCAAGATTTTGTCTAACTTTGAAAAGTCAACGAACTCACGGTCAAAGCCTTGGTTATATTATATGTATGGCATGTATGTCAAACAGTTAATGCTACATTACGTTAGTACATGTAATATGTATTAACTATCCAGAAAGTTTGAAACATTGAATCAAAGCCATGAAAATAATCAGACTGCAAACAGTATGAATAATTTGGTTTTGAGTCACACGGTGACATTTGGAACACATTGGTCATCCATTGAATGAATAAACTCAGAAGAATTCGTACAACAATATTGGGGTTTGCTACGTACGCGAGGCAAAGCCTGCAACAGTTAATGCAAAAATAGTTCTTGGCGTAAACACACAATGTACAAGTCGTAAATTTGTTAACTTCAACATAGGATAAAGCATTTTGTATTGTAATGTGACACAAAAGTAGGTCCAACATAGTATTTATATTAGTCCGTGAATGACCGAGGCGTTCAAAATGCATGCAGCAACTCCAATGGCATATTCTCTCAGAAAGTACATGTTTACTATTCATATTCAGTTATCAAGGTCGCATAAACTGACTAGATAATTGCTATGTCATGGTATAAGGTATTAACAATGAAAAATGATACTTACATTGCACAATTTTTGTTGTCATAAATAACTACTTCATTTTCCCACGTGGCGACGTCCATCTTAGGGCAAGAGTGAGGCTCGTACAGATATTGGTTTGGTGATTTTGTCGTTGGAGCAGGCGTAGATGTTGGAGCTGGCTGATGGTAAACTTGTGCTTGTGGTACAACTCTCACTTCCGGTTGCCCATAAGCTGGAACGTTTGCACTTGCTGCGTATTGGGCAGGGTTAGGAGCTGCTGGTCCAACTGCAAGGGAAATAAGGTTAGTGAATTAGAACATGGCAGTTTCAAGTAATTTCCATGCAGTCAAATGTTGAAATGAGGAACTGCACGAGTGAACTTACGTAAATCTAGACAAAAAATCAGAGAAATAGCCAAAACAATCCTATGTCACGTAAAAAACATTCTGTCACAATGTTGATGTTAACTTGATGAAAGCCGTTTTTATATGAGTGGAGAGTCGTTCTGCTTCTTATAAAATATTCGATTGTACAGAGTAACGTAACTTTACTCAATACCAACAGGTCCTTCGTTTTAAATTGGGAAGGTAACGCGAGCAAAAATACAACCACATGTTTAAGTAATTTCCTGAACTGACAAATTGTTGAAGGCCTTTGTTCGTGGATGTATAGAGATGGCAAAGAAAAGAATTTCAACAATTATGTTCGTGTGAAATTGCAATTAAATAATTTCCGGTATGATTTGAAGTACACGATTGTGAGAAACTAAAAAACCTTAAAGTCATGAAACTGTGGTTAACTGTTAAAATGAAAGTTCAGTAAAAAGTTAGTCGAAAAGGTTAGATTAATGTGAAATTGTGACTTTAATAGTTATGGGAAATCTACAGCCAGAAAACCAGAAAACTGGCTTCTTGGCAAAAAACTACATTATATAAGATATAATGATATCAATGCATACATTACTAAAGGCATTCATAAGTTTAAAGAAATTGGTCAAATCAAATGGCAACATCATCCATTATTGTTAATTACATAGGCGGCTGGCACGGCTCCGAGTCAAAAACACTAAATAGCGTTTTTAAATCGAAACTGTGCGGTCGCTTAAGATAAAGTATATGAAATAAAAGAAGATCAATGTAAAAAAGAATACATTTCTCCACTCTACTCATTAGTACATGGTACATCACCAAAACTAGTTAAGAAAGTGAATGCAAGCGTTTTATAAAGCACTGTCTAAAAGCGTACGCCGCAGCCATTATGATTATAATACTCATTCACGTTGCTTTATTTAAATAAATCATAATTTAGAATTGTATAGACTGAATAAAACAAAACACAGGCTAATCATGCTCTTTTCTTATATATTTACAATGCTATGACATAGATTTTGTTTAACTTTTAATTTGGTGTTCATTGTGTACTATAATACTACATGAAATAGTCAAAAATATAAATACAAATGTGCGTATATATATGTATACAATAAAACATCAATATAAGATGAATTTTACAGAAATACTCAGAAAATGTATTTGTAATATTTTGCAGCGGTGTATATGCTTTTGGAACGTGCTTTCAAAGGTTATTTATGCTTCTCCCCAAGACAAAATACAAGGAAAGCAACCAGGCACAAAAATAACATGAAACCAGATACAACCCAAAATAATACACAGAAATTGTAACAAACTTTTTATAATTTTGTAAAACCGTCAGATGATAATGAAGATGCCGATTTTGAATCGATTTTCAGAGAAATAACAAAACATTCCCTTCTGGTGGTACCTGCAGAAATCTTAAATCACAAATCTTATAATTCTAGGAACAAATTTACCTAAGAGTTATCTTAAATACAAAATAAGTAAATATAAAACACAATATTCAAAGACAGAAACACACCATATTCGTTTTCACATACACATATAAGAAGTGGCTTCAAATGTAATGTGTGTATCGGTGAGTGTATCGGCAAACACCGAAGAGCTCGAATGAATTTGGTTTAACAACGTACTCATGTGGCTATACTCATGTACAATATTGACTTTTGTAAAACTATTTAAACTATTAAACTAGTTAAAAAACTGAGAATTGAAGTTAGTATGCTCCTAATATACAACCATGTATAGAAATTAATAAAAATCAAGATGGCGGCAAGAACTACTTTTTTCCAACCGCCAAAATGTGCATATCAAAAAACACCCAAGAAGAAAAGAGCATGATTAATTGTAAATCGGTTCTTAACGTTTTTATTTCTTCACAACAAAATAGGCTATTTACAGTAGAACATAAGGCTGAAAAAACGAAGTAGGGATTATGAAGCCAAGCGCTCTGGTGATAGCGAGCGGCGGATTAATAAAAGATGTGCGTTGTCGGTCTCTATAAGACGCTTGATCTAGATCAACTAACAACTTTAGAGTAGAATGAATGAGAAAGTAGTTCCATTCTAATGTACCTGGGACTGGTGCTGGTTGGGCAACAGGTTGGACCACATGTACTTGTTGAACAGCTGGGGCAGGAGCCGGAGCCGCTGTTGGCGCTGGTGTTGGTCTCATTGTTGTTGGCGCCAAGGTCGGGGCTGGTGTTGGTTTTTGTGTGGTAACTTTTGGTTTCTGCATGCGACCTGTGAAAAAATAAATTAATGGCAAATTGTTTTACTTTGCAAAAAGAACGTTTAAAACATGTACAGTCTAATATAAATTCATATGAGTTCATAAAATCCAATTATAATATTTCTGCTGAAATAATGAATACATTTTTTTCATGTCGTTACAATTCAAATGAAATTATTTTCAGCAGTGAAAATAGCAACTGTTTTTTTAAAATGCATCATTTTATTGTCAGTTTTGATTCGGAATTCAATTTATTCGCGTTTTTAGCAGAACGTGTTTGATTGTTCCTGGGGTCTTCCTTAGGAAAAAAAGTTTAAATACAAATCAGGGTACAAAACATAGGATTTTATTAAAACCTAAGTTTGGCTGTTTACTTTATTTACCGGAAACAAAGTTTCTTAACAGAAAAACCTATTTCAAAATATAAACTATGTTCTGTGGCGATTTGAGATATCAGTTTCAAAAGGGGATTACACATCAAATAGCGGGTTAATATAGCTTAGGTTTCCCAAACAAATCAAACTAATTTCCTTACCTCCCTTTCGTCTTTTGCCTGGACCTCCAGGACCCTTTCCACCTCCTGCACCACCGGCACCACCGCCGGCTTCACCGCCGGCACCACCAGCATTTGGGCTTGGTTTTAAGTTCTTTGGACGGCGTTTCCTGGTCTTTGGTCGTCGTCTAGGTTTGGGTTTCGGTTTTGCGGTGGTCGGTTGTGGTGTAGTAGTAATTTCTTCTGCTTCCACTTCTAATGGCTCACCCCCGGCAGCCGTAGCTGTCGACATCATGATATCAGTTGTCCCATAACCCATTGTCGCCGTTGCTGGACCTTTTAGGGGATTAGAGATCTCAGTTTCAAAAGGGGCTTACATATCAAAATGGGGTTTACATATCTTAAGTAGTCCAAATATTTGAAATTGTTATTTGTATAAAATATACTTAAAAACTGTGTTTATTTAAATTTTGGTTATACACAATTGGTCAACATATGTAATTTATTACTTATTTATGTGCCAACTTTACTGGAAATTCTGATTGCGCCAGTTCTTGTTAACTATTTCACAAGAAGTCGATCATTTCTGCCTATACGGAGAGAAATCGACATGATGGCGAAGTGTTCATTAAATATCATGTACATACAAATAATTGAATTTAATTGAAATCAAATTAAGATTGTTTTTATTGTGAAATCTCTAGTTGAGCTGATGCCATATTTAATAATTAAGTCATTTGGCTGTAAAAACATTAAGCGCTATTTCCAAGTGATATCCGTCATACATTTCAATACATTGTTCTAATCTGTGTCCTTAAACGCTTGTGACACGACAAAGTGAATACTTTTAATAACTAACAAGCGAACAAAAAAAGGAACCCGTTATTATTTAAATTAAATTTTCACCCATGCCCCCCTCTATTTTCTTACTCAATCTAATGAATTGGAAACATTAGGCTGAATTAAAAGATCAAAAGCACAAGTAGGATGTGTTCCTTTCCAATCAAAAACTACATTTCAATTATTTGCAAAGTTTTCAAATAACAAACAAAATTATGATAATAAACACCGTGTTGCCCAATGAATTATCGAACAATAAAAGATATAATTTTAATAAATTAACAAAATATTTTGAAGGTTAACAATCGTTTAAATCATACAAACGCCTACACGATATAGAGCAATAACTGACTCAGTGTCGCCGAAAGCAACTTAATGTCATGTGTTTAAAACTAGTATCCTAAGTACATATAGCAGAGATGTAATACTGCTTTACATTTAGTTTGATTTTGAATATAAATTTAGTGAAATGATCAGCAATGGCAATGGTAGCTTTTAGACAAATTATTCTTGAATTTCATTTCTATATCTACAAAAGCTGTCATTAACTGACATATATATCACGACGCGCTTAATAGAATAGAAAACACATGGATAACTTAAGTAGTGGCAAGAGTTACGGTACCTTAATAAATATAATAGTGAATAACTATTGTTATATTTGAGTTTGTAATTTCAGACAGAATGGTTTATTTTGAACAAAATACGAGAGGTTCATCAACACCACAAAATGACACAAACAAACTACAAAAACCAAAATACACATCCACTAATAATTACAATACTGACACAAATATATATTTCTATCAAATGTTGCACCAAAACAAATAAAACAGATCATCCTTCTGTCACCAAGCTATATTTATACATGGAGGAAAAACAGTCTTGAGTACAAAAAAACTACATTGAGCATTTGTTATATTATGCTACTCTAATTAAACATTCGGTTAAAATGCATTCACATACACCATTGGCTCTCATTATCTCTAACTTCATGATCAAACATTCTCATAAAGACACCCTCAAAATCATCGACTTGCATGGCCACTAAGTCTCCATATCAAATGCTCCTGTGGTCAGACATTTCGAGATAATTGTCTATTATGACAACGGATCCTCATGAACACAATGTCATGCTCTCTACTTACAAAAGTTTCTCAAGTTCATTGGTCTTAATAACGTCAAGGTCAATGGCTAGCATGATCTAAACTCTCTAATTCACAAAGACATTGCGACATGAGTTCTCTTGTCCTGATTCTCATGTGAGCATTGAATATTTGCTTTATTGATCATATACGACCTCAAAGCCGTCAGTTACTATGACCATAGACACTTATAAGACCTCACGATCGGTTGACATAACCATGGGGATTCGGGACCGTCGGCCCTGATGACCATTGCCATTGCGGAGGATCATTGCTTCTTAGAAGTTTTGAGATTCGTCTGATCATTAAAATAGGAGACAATGGAAGCCTGAGGTATACGTTGACAAGATGGTTAAACATATAGTAACATAAAGTTATAGAAGAAATAAGATCTGGTTAGAAAAAAACATCAAGCTCCTAGGTAGGGGTTACAACGTTTGTAAATTAAACATTCGATATTCCACCTTCAAATGAGTACAATGAAAAAATATACATTTCTGCTGTATTGGCGAATCTAAGATCCATTTGAACTTTGGTAGGGTCACTGATTTCATTTGGAACGCGGTGGAACATCGTAAGGTCCAAACACCAGGATTAGAATTGAAAACAAGTTGTTAATGTTACTACCTCTTGTCATGTCGTCCGAACATCAGCAATACCGGATAACCGGGATTTATCATCGCCTTAATAATATTGGCATTGTAATCATAGCGTCTACTGAGGAAATAATGAATATTCATTAAAGATCATGACGATATGTTAATTAGGAGGCGGGACTTAACAAAGAGCTGATACACAAAGGAAAACTTCTTATGCTTAAGTTCAGTATACATACAGTGGAATAATGTCGAGCGGTATAAAAATGAAATTTTGAAAATTTCAGAAAATCTACCTTTATGTTTTTGTTCATGAATAATCGTCGGAGTTTCTTTCAGACAATACAGAAAAGTTTAGATTAAATAATTTCCCAGATTTCGTGCGATTTATTTTTATTTCAATTAGTCTTTTTGGTATTGAAAAAAGTGCATACCATGTTCTGATAAAATTCCACTGTATGCAAAAAGTAGGTAATGAGCATTTACAGAATTTTGGCAAAAAAGTATCAATTATTGATTAAATTTACACTTTTAACAGGTAAACAATTTTTTTTCTAAGAAAACGATTATTAGAAACATACACTAGGATATAAAGGCATATTGATTCAATAAAATCATGATAAAATATAGGATGTAATGGAAATGGGTAAGCTTGAAGTTTTCCTTTGTTTAGTTTGGACATGACATGACTACCCCGTTACCTTCCCACTCTCGTTCTCGCTCACCATATGACTGGCTCCGAGCATAGTCAACAGCTAGCGCTGAAATGATAAATGATACACGGTTACTATGATAATGACGTCATAATAATAATAAATAATGGAACTATTTGCTGAGGCGGTTTTATGAATAAAAGTGGTGAAAAGGCCGACTAACTTAATCTCAGATAAGAATATCGGTAATTAAAGCTACGACTGAAGAAGCAGTCAAGCTAAAAACACACCGGGATTAGTATAAATGAAGACATGCTATTTATAACTTATATTATAAGATCGACCGTAAGTGTCAATCTACAATATCGTGAGACTTTATTTTTTGCGGAACTGTATGACTTAAAAGTAGGATTGTTTCACTCGTATATATATTAAATGTTAATTTATGTTGATTGTACATAGTAAAACTTACAAAATACATTTAACGAATAAACATATATGGACAGAATTAATTGTGATTATTATAGTAAAATCACACATACAAAGCATTTGATTACATTAAAGTTTCGCAATATGATACCCCCTTGGTTATTGCAAAATCATATAATCTTTGACGATTTTTAATCCCAAATGCTTAATTTGAGAAAAAATATGAACTTTGAAACAACAGTGTTAGCATTGTGTGAAGTGTGATTCTGCTAATAGCAGCTCCGGAGCGAAGTTGTGAACAACATTGGGAAGTAAAATGAATAACGAGGCGTCCGTACGACCATGTCGTAAAGACTCTGGGAGAATATATTCACACATATACGTATGACATTTTACCTTATGAAATGACAATGCGTTCTTAATACGTTATGACAAATGTCGGATTTAAGCATGGTCAAATTCTGTTCTTAATAACTTTTTATAAGGCCATGTAAATAAAAAGACTATTTATGTCTCTTATGTTTTGACAAGTTTTTTTTAGTGAACTTCCCCTTAAACCTAAAAACACTTTTTATCAGTTAACAAAAATGTGTAATAAATAATATTTTATTTATAAAAAAAACATAACACTGATAAACTATCATTTTGTTATTTTTGTTTAACATGACAAACTAATTATGACAAAATCTTTTTGTGTCAGTGATACGTCAAATTAAACAGCTTTCAATCCTGTGTACAAACTTTGAAACGTTTAGTACTAAGTGAATTAGTCTAATTGACTCGTTTATCCAGCCTTCAAATGACCGAGACATTAGTAACTTCCAGCTTTGTAAGATAATTGAATTAGGGACTTTTTTCAGTTATCTTTACCTGATAAAATCTGAAGCAACTCAATAAGGGACTTTAGTCAGTTATTTCCCCTTGTATCCTCTTCAAAATAGTTAGGTCTTATTAGTTGGATTACTCGGATTTTACCCTTACTTTTTAATGTCAATTTGCCAAAATTAATCTTAAATAACTTTTTTGTATATCATTAAATTTGTTTGAAATTCAAGCTAATTATTTTTAAGATGAGGAACTATCTAAATTCCATCACTTCTGTTAATATCTTCATAAACAAGAAAGATATTAGATGAAATATTTTGTTACCCTATCATAGGAATTCAATGATAAAATCCGAGGATTCCAATTGTAAGGACCTACTTACCAATTGGATTGCTTCAGATTTTATCAGGGAAAGATAACTGACTAAAGTCCCTTATTGTTAAGTAGGTCCTTACAGTTGGAAGTCTCGGATTTTATCATTGAATTCCTATGTGAGGATAACAAGATATTTCATCTAATATCTTTCTTGTTATTGAAGATATTAGCAGAACTGGTGAAATTTAGATAGTTACATGTATTTACCCTAAAAATACTAAACTTGAATTGGACCTACCTATTTGAAGAGTATACAAGGGGAAATAACTGACTAAAGTCACCAATTTTACTTCTATAATCAAAGCGCTGAAAGCACTGAACGATCGATTAATTAAATGTGAGGATAAGAGCCGAGGACAAACAAATGTCGAAGAATGGTATTGGAGTGGATTTTCGATATTATTATTATTATTATTATTATTATTATATACCACATTTGTATAGCGCTCTTTTCATATTGAATATATGTTCAAAAGCGCTTCACAATCATATGCATAATTAGGAAAAACGAGTTTAAATGAAAACGAAAATGATTAAGAGATGATAAAATATAAAAAACATAAACTGAAGAATAATATAAAACTAAGAATTTGTGATTCATAAAGTGCTCATAGTAGTTTAAAACGACAACAACAACAAAACAAGTTAATTTTCAACTCTAAAAATAGTAAATGAGAGATAATGGATTGTTGGTAGAACGGCAGCCAAATGGTCGATGGGGAATCAGGCCAGATGCTACGAAAATCCTTGATTGCAAGGCGCAAAGTTGGATTCTAATCCAAGGCTTCCGCCCGAACATCCATCAGCATCAGTGCCAGCGCGTCCCCAAACCATGCATTATATAATGATAAAGTAAAAGTGATAAAAGTTATGATAAGGTTATGAGAAAAGGCAGCCACCGACCAATAGGGAATCCAGTAACATTAAGACTGTGACTCGTTGCGCTAGTGGCGATCCGATCCGCACCACGATTCATGTATAGCGATTCACGAATCGAACCACGAATCACTTGTTAATGAAGAAGAATAAAGGAATTCATCTTTTACCAAGTGCAAGTGAAGAATTACAGAAGCGTTTACTATATGGAAAACCATGTACACCAAACATTTCTATTACCAGACGTTTTATTGGCATTTTTAGTGATAACTTTAATTGTAAATTAAATTTAAATGTAAATCATCGAAATTTGGACAAAAGATAATTCAATCCCTACATAAATTGAAATTTTCTTCAGTAGCGAGGCTCGTTTTTAGAGTTAATTAAGCTACAAATATTCTTTCTTTTTCAAAAATAGATCGTGATCCGACGATTTCGGACGTGACGAATATTCATGCTCGATTTTCTGGTCGAGATCGCTAATATCCGAGTACTCGGATACTCGCAGCAGCCCTAACTAACATTGTCGCTGATATAGAAATGAATAAAACGTCGCAATCATTTCAAAGTTTGTCATGCAGATCATCAAAGCGGGGAAATAATGGACAGTTAAGTAGTCCGATGGAATGAAATTGGCGAAATAAAGTGAATGTACCTGGAAGGTATTTTTAGTAAATGCACTTGTTGTCTCAAATGTCAAATTCTGGACAGGGCTACATTTAGTATATTACTTTAGTATTACATAATCTTAATTGGATGTCATTCGGCGCGTGCGACACAAACCACGTATGACAAATAGGATGAATAATAAATATTATTTCTTATAACGATAACTTTCTATACTAATGACTGAATGTCTCCCTTTGATAATTTGTTACGTAATATAACGGCGGAATTTGACGTCAAATGTAAGGCCAGTACTCAAATACAGCTCAGAAGTACTCACGCGCAGGGCCACTATGAAAATTCGCAGTCGTAAAGGAATGCTCTAATTCAAGCAAAGTCATTTATCTTGACTTTCATAAATATGAATTATCATACAAACTTATATTTGGGAAACAAGAGTTGTAGTACGAGTTATCACCGTCACTTAGAGTTAAATAAAATTTAAAAAATTTACAAAATATGATTTTTATAAATTATATGCTTCGATAACTATTTCTTTTTAAATAACTAGAGTTAAATAGAGTTTATTAGTTTCGATGTGTTTTCATGAATATATTAAATTTGTCATTTTCCGTTACCATGGCAACACAAAATATTTAATAACATGTCCATAATACAATCCCCTGAAGTAAAAAATAGCAGACAGTAGTATAATCTTTATACGTATTTAGGGCAACTGTGCCCTATGTCTATACAGAAGACAAAAATCCACTATCTTGCTGGATAAGCGCAATACTAATCTATCTACATGTAAGTCATGAAGGATGTAGACTAGTTTTGAACATTCGGAACTCCTCGGCCATTCGCTACACGAATAACCTCGGACATATTTAGGCGCCATTTTGAAAATATGTAAACAAATACATGATCGGTTAAGCGATGACTGAAGTTTCGTTTTTAGTCTGTAAATTTGAAATTACACATTTCAATGATACCGATGAACAATATTTGGTTCAATATAAAACAAATAAATATGTTTAGACAAAGATCTGTGTGTATACTACAAGAACTATTTTGTGTAACCGTTACGTGCTTCGCCTCGCGTAGGTAGTAAAATCACCAAAATTCAGTGAAGACCCCCCCCACGAATCCTTCCGAGATTATTCATTCATGAAAGGTCGAGGGTGTTCCGAATGTAGTTTTGAACTGACCTAGCGATACATGTAGACAGAATAGACATTGATGTAAGTTATGATTTTTCAAGATGGCGGCACATCTGACATTAACTGCGACATGTATTTTATCCTGTAACCAGCTTAACTAGGTAAGATATTAACACGCAATGTCACTAAACACCGTTTTACTTTACAGCTGTCGTAATATTCCCTTACATGTCAAAATACATCGTACGACCAAAACTTTTAGGGTCACATGAACCCATACATCGTGCATGTACATTATTATTTTTTTTGCAATTGTTTCATGGGCTATAAAAATAAGCCACAAAATAATGTTGTCACGTAATGAAGTAAGCATGAGTCACTTTATTACTCCGTGTCCTCTTTGAAAGCCGGCCTCCTAACCCTCGCATGCATATGAGTCAGGTTTTATCATATTTAAAAAATATGTTATGTAAAAATAAAAGGTTCTCATGTTTTCATTGACGTTCGTAGTTAACAAATGGTTGCTGACTGGTCCCAGATACATTTAACGTCAATCTCGTTTGTTATATGAAATTAATTATGGATACATAGGTGAAGAGAAAGTACTGTATGAGTATTTTAAACGCTGTAATTTTCCTTGCTTACTTAGTGAAGACACACTTACATACTTAGTGTACACAGACTGTAATGTCCTTAGTCTAAACTTGCTACGTCTCAAACTGAGTTCGTTTTTTCTCAACTGTCAAAGCTTGAATAATTTCACGGTAACTGAATGCATTGTTTTTGTAACTGGCGGCCTAATTGTTATTAAAAATATCTTGACTAAAACATATCATACGGCATAAGCAGCTTACTCAATCATAATACGCACTTTCGGAAACTCATGGATGTCTTACGACAATAATTTTAACAAACGCATTCACCGTGAAATTATTCATGTTTTGACAGTTGAGAAAAACACGAACTATAACATTATGGAGAAACTAGTTCATTCTTTAGTGGAAATAATAATGATTTAATTTTAACACATTCATACCTTCTCAAAAGAGAGGAAGCAGCTAAATGTATACCATGTGAGGAGCATTTCAATGTAAAACACGTTCTCCTTGACTGTCAGGATCTTAAAATATCCGTGACAAACATTTTAAGGTTAACTCACTTAAAGAACTTTTTAACTTTTTGAGTCTGTACCACAACATGCGATACTTAACTTTTTGAAGGAAATAAATGTATGTAATAAAATATAAGGCTTTAGATAATTAATTAATATCGATTGAATAAATAGTATCATTGATTGCTTTCGGCGCGATATGACCTTTCTGTGTTTGTGCGCCGTAAAACCAAAACAAACAAACAAACAAATTTAGAAACAATCTTATGACACATGGCATACAAAGATAAATTTTAAAAAATGCCATAATTTATGTCATGTACATCCATTTTCATATTTCCAGTGAGGTCCTGCGACCATATTTATTCATACTTGAAGTGTCACTCGTTTTCATATAATGGCTGAAGAATTTGATGCCTATTCTATGTTTTGTTTTGTTTTACGTGTAATTGTGTCATTTATTGAATGGATGGCCCTTTCACGATTACATACTATGATTTATTTCTTGTTTACGTTTATTTTTAATGTTACAAAAAATAAATTCACGTCCTAATGATAAGAGGTGTTAAGGTAAACATTCCCCAACATTTCTCACAAATAAAACTAATTTGTCGGAAAGTATATTAAAAGCTTACACAATTGATAATTTTCATTCATTACAGTAAGTTAACCATTTTGCATGGGCTATACTTATTACATGTACATAACTTGCAATTTAAAAAGTGTCTGGCAAAACTTTTAACAACAGGACTTAGTAATTACCTCCCTTGCGTATGAAAATATACAACATACTTTTAAATACATTTGTATGTCCATAAAAAGTCTATGTGACACAATTAAACTATTTAACACGGTAAAAAGTTTCGGAATATAATGTACAAACAAAAATATTTCAAGAATATAAATTATTCACAAACAAATAAAAATATTTCAAGAATATATTCAGCTGCAATAAAACTTAGATTTAAGTTAGGGATATTATACCTTAATTAAGCAGCAAAGTACATAGGAAATGGAGATTATGTTATGTAAATTATAATTAAGATAAATATCATTTATTTCCATAAGTTTTCATCAACAACTGGATGGCACATTAAGAACACTCACATACATGCAAATCATTGTTCTATAAATAGACACGTGTCGACTTTTTGTAACACGAACTAACATGATAATTAAGTTTATTTGTCACAGACAAAATTTGCATAATTAATCTGAATTTCTCTTTCCGTCTTCAATCTAACAAATGAGGCATCATCACCGTACGTTAGAAGTTGAATATGTTAGATTAGGACGGTCTGTTGTTCATGCCAAGGGATATTAATGGTATACTTATATCCATTTGGAAAAACTCGGTGTCCTTAAACGATGATATACTGCGGAATTTAGATAACTTATAATCTTAAAACTTGCTTAAAAATTACGACAAATTCCTTTGCAGTTAAAACTTGATATCAACAAATTACGCTACAAGAAGTCTTTCATTATTTTATGACCTAGCTATCACTGCAGGAACTTATAAATCAAGCTCTGATTGAAAGAACGCATTCATACACGACAAATTGCTATTAATTTGTACCTATATATGGACATTGTGAATAAATAATGTTTAAAAAACAGAGACAGTCGTTGGGTGTTCCTTTACCCACAAATAAATTACTTATCATCTATGTTAGAGAATGAACTAACACTAGTATCGGTATAATAGTCCGTACAATCTAGGGACGGGCTAAACTGTTTTTATACAACCTATTTGAAACTATCTGCGCATGTGCAGTTTTAAAGATGTAAACCTTCTGTATGCAATCTGAAGGTGATAAATCAGCACGTGGACAAAACACCAACTAGAGTCTACAATCATTATGGAGTCACTATGCTAAAACATATTGCTAAATCACACGTTGAAAAATGTAAGCACATGATTGGGGAAGATTGGCAATTAAATTAAAATACAATTAGGAGTTAATTTTCAACACATTGTGATCAAACAATAAGTAAACCACGCATTGATGGTCAAACCGCAGATGTCGTAGTCCTGAGTAATTTATTTTATCGTATCTGAACGACAGTCCGTGTTCGCTAGATCACGTTTAGATCACGATTGACTGTAAATCAATCTCGAGCTAAAACTCTCGAAGTTCCCTCTATTGTTTATGTATTTTTTACCATGTTAATGTAAATGTTAAGTCGTCGGTACTTAGATAAGACTGATTCTAGTACAATGTACAGTGTACACTGACGGAATTTAATAGATTTTTGAAGCTATTAGTATTGACCTGGGCATTTTTGAACAGCAAGAATCCATTCCAACCAGAAGTTGCTAAATTAAATGAGAACAATTAGAATTTGGATCATTGACCCACGTCAGGAATCAGATTTTTAAATAGAGCCGTATCAGAGCCATTCGTAATGAAACTGTTAAAACCTAAAAAATGCATGTGGTATAGGAAAATTGAACAAAGAAGTAAAGAATCTGAAAGCCTCTCAGAAACACATTTTTGACTACATAAGGATCAGTAAGTATAGGCATCGCAGTCTTTTTGTTAGCAAAGAGAACCAATTTGTTAAGACACTCAGATTTTCTCCGTTCGAAAAAATATTCAAAGAAAATTAATACATGCAGATGGAGTCCAAAATCACAAGTGGTAAATGTAATACATTAAACAGTGGCACGGAATAAACCTACCAATGTTAATTACTCAAGTTTTACGCCAGTATTTTATTTAATATTAATAGTTGATTTGTTCACAACTATATATAAATAGGACCATGACAAAAATAAAACAAAACCGAAAAAGCTTTCAAAATAAAAGTTTTGATAAAAATAACACCACATTTTTGGTGGGCACTGTATATTCCACAAATACATACATCATCCGTTAAAAAACATATGTTTTCGTTGTCTAGTTCCTAGTCGTACTTTGTCAGGTAAAAGTACGTCAAGCAAAGCATGATCATGGCCGCGCCCTATGTAATGAATTAGATATTAGATAATTATGTTTCCAAATGAGCATTTCTCACTACACAAGCCTAAATCAAAGGATCATTGTACAAGCATTGCTGTGGATACCTTTTTTAGCTGTTTAATGGTTACGTTAATTTATGCAAAATAAAGTATCCGAAATTCTAAGGAGACTAATCCACGTCCGAATAGTGTTCACTTGAGACATGTTTTTGTTAATCGTCGGCTTAATATACGTGTAATCAGAAAAATCGAAATCGAATGTCCTATATAGTAACGAACTCCTACTAAAGTAACTATCGTCAGCAAATGATCATGCAAGATTACGAAAACGTTATACCTGTATAATAACTGAGGAGACCGCCATGATTCCCGTTTGCCGGGCCCGATAACGATAGTGGTAAGGGGCAGGTAATCCAGGCTAATGTTTTCGAAGCTTAAACTATCTAGACCTATAATCATCCTCATATACAATGCTCTCGAAAAGTCTTGCATTAATTTGTACAAAGACTTTTGGAGAGTAATATATAAACAATAAATTATATTACTATAATACTTAGCAATAAAATAAAATTCAAGTCTGCACACATTGTTTCGCTTCATAAAATCGACAACACATAATTTGTAATAGATAGAGTAATTTAGTTTATGGCTTAATATTTTTGCTTCCTTATTATTGTGCAAAAACTGGTCACGTGACCTTTTGAACAGTCTTACATCTGTCTGTTGTACACCTACGCTAGCAAAAAAGATTAATTTACTAATTGCTGTATGATAATAAATACGGGACATGCACATCGTTAATAGTATGGATACTACGTAATTGCAAAAGTCATGACAACTGCGCATGCGCGATTATACGATTAGTCAACACTTCCGGAAATGAAATATGCGCCATGGCATTTTGAAGCATTTGGTCAGCACAAACGCAGCCTTGCAATTGTAGTATACATTAAAGTTGGAATGGAACCTCAATTTATATAGGAGATGGTATAGGATAATAAATTAAATGTTAATATATATAGGTTATTATAAATTTTACTGTACGATACTAAAATATATTTGGACGAGTACACAGCTTGGAAAGTCATATTGGACCAGCCGATAGGCGAGTCCAATATGACTTTTCAAGCTGTGTTCGAGTTCAAATATATTCTGTATTGTATTGTGAAATGTATAATAACCTTTTTTATTATATTTCTTCCGTATTCTTTGAAATAATCATCATCATTTGACCATTAAAGATTAAAATCGGAAACAAGACTAGCATTGTTTAGTGCATATGTACCCAACTGTCCAATACGAAAATAATATATATCTTTTGGATCCAATGCGGGAATATATTGGACGGTCACGTGGTACAAATGCAGATTGTCGATTGGTTAGATTTATTAGATATATAATATTAAGATATATTAAGCGAGTTACTACGGTATTGCAGGCAACCCTCGATATTCGAGTTTACCATTCAACAATCTCAGCTGAACACACAAATGAGTTAAGTGAGTAGTTGACAAATACAACCGAAAACAGCTATTCAATAAACTTGGTAATAAACATAACAACGAAATGTCATAAAATTAATGGAATGTCAAAATACAAATGTATATTGACTTTACGAAGAAAAGAATGACCACAGCATTAAAACATTTGTAATATTTTAAATAATTTAAATCTAAATTTCTTTCTGTCAAGTTGAATACAAAGGCGCCGACTTTATAGAAGAGTTAAGAGAATTTGATCATTTAAATAAATGTATGGTATATAAAACAGAAGAATTTGACATGTTTACATTGTACAGTTGAAACCTACAAAACCATATGCAACCCGGGTCGATAGCGCAGTTGGTAGCGCGCCGGGATTTGGAATCTCGTGTCTCGAAGAAGGTACGGGTTCGAATCCCACCCGGGGAGGTTATACCCTTCCATGAAAATTTGACAATAAAGTCACTTTTCCTCCATAAATAAGATATATTGAGAAGTTTCCGGTCTTGTGGAAGGGAAGGCGACTACTGGTTATAGACAAGGGTCCAGGAACGCTAGGTTGGGTGCTCTGGACGCCGTAAAATGACCTAAATTGTGTTGACACGGCGTTAAACCCAGTAAAAATAAATAAATAAATAAAACCGCCTGCGAAATCGTAGAAATTACGGAAATGGTCGGACGGACTACTTACAGTTTCGGCTCTTATGAAGGAGTTCATCGTACTTTAAGTAAACCAAAGGGCAAGAAACAAATACATGTAAATTACGTTTGTATAGAGTGTACGCAGAGAAAGCAAACATGATAAAATTAACCGACTAAAGAGTATGAACGATGTTCAAACAGTAAGATTTGACCAAGGTTTTGTACAAGCAACAGTTTTGACAGATTTATGGTTACCGTATATTATTTATGTATTCAATAATAGTAGAAGTATTTCTAGCCTAAACATAACATTTTATGACCGATCTATCACGAACTTAACACTTGCTAGTTCGAGGCCATTGGTTTAATTTTTGACAATGACACGAGACATCTGCTCGGTAACATCATTAAAATCAACATTGCACTACGCTGAATAATATCTGAAGCATTTAAATTTACTAGCAATTAAAAAAGGATGAGAATTGATACAATGTCATTTGGGCAATAAAATTAAAAAAGATAAACATATGCAAATGTATGGATAAGGTCAGGTTGAAAGAAAATAACGTTCTAAGATGTCAATTTTAGGTCAAGTTGAAACAACAATACGTTTTTAGCTGTCAGTTTTGAATATTTGCATCAAACTCGATGGGAGTTAAAACAGATTGACAACTATGATAGCTGTTTTTGAATTATTAAGGAAACATGGTTGAACAGTTCTTGTGTTTGACAGAATAAGTAAATATCTGAACACAATAGACCAAGTCACATTGGAAAGGGTTGAATAAGAAGAAACACATCAAAATTGAATGGCACGCATCTGAGCAGTTACCAAAAGCAATAGGACAAAAACTGACTGAAAAGGACGAGAGATAACAGAGTGACACAGCGCAGTTGGTAGCGCGCCGGGATTTGGATACTTCTGCCCGAGGGGGTGCGGGTTCGAATCCCACCCGGGCAGGTTATACCCTTCCATGAAAATTTGACAATAATGTCAATTTTTCTCCATTGATTAGATAATATGGAGAAGTTTCCGGCCTTGTGGAAGGGTAGGTGAGTACTGGTTATAGACAATGGTCCAGGAAAGCTATGTTAGGTGCGCTGGACGCCGTAAAATGACCTAAAATTGTGTTGCCACGGCGTTAACTCCAATAAATAAATGAAACATTTGCTAACGTTGTGAAATATATAACAAGCCGTTTGAATTGTAAAGTTTAACAAGGCGTATTTTGTAAGACTAAAACGCAGATTTCAGAGGAAAAACATTGACAAAATGTTAGCAAATTGTATTTCATTCTGTTTTGCATCATATTCTGAATTAATAAAGCCAGGTGACTACCATATCCTGCGTTTTTTACATGGTAGAATATGCAAGTTGTCGTATAGACGACATAAAGCTATCAGTTATGTCAAGAGAAGCTCACTTTATATACTATTTAAAGCAGAGTTATACACATTATTGTATCATTTATAGTGTTTCCCATACAATATGTCCTTTATATGCTGCAATATTTAATACTCTTAATAACAATAACAAATATTGTTCTGTTGAAAGCTTTTATTTTATCTATTAACCCATTATTTTATTATATCATGAATGATTTATTAAATCATTTGAATGTTAATAAAGACGAGATGAGGGCAATCTTAGGTATGAAATACATGTATATCATTTGGTGTTCCGAACAGCGACACAAACTACCCGCAGCGGTAACCATTGCTCAGTTTCCTAAGAAAAACTTTAGCTAGAGCTTTGTCTCCTGGTACCATTCTGACACCAAATGAAGTGAGCATGTGATATCAGCTTGAGGGTATCAGGGGGCGAGCGCTAGCTTTCGATATCTTTAGGAAACTGGTCGAAACTACATTTAAAGTTTTATAAACTTAGAAGTTTCCACTATATAGATCACATTGGTTATTGCAAAATTATGCGAATAATGATGATTGTAAGACCCGAATGTTTCATTTAAGGCAGCATTCCCATAATAGCTGCTGTCAAACTTCGGACGATGTCGGGTCATGTCGACAAATTACGTGAGCGGTCTCCCTATGATTAACTTGTTATATGTGTAAAGATATCTAAGAAAATTTATTAAAGTTGATGTATTTGCATTTATTAAGGTATTGTGAATTTCATTAAACCACATTTGTGAAAATAATTGATTATTTAATTCATTTGTACATTTTGAAGGCATATACCCCCTCAAATTTATAGTGTGATTTTTACTCATTACTCAATTTTCAAAAAAGTGTTATAATTTTTTTTATTAATTTGTCGGTAGAAAGTTAAAATATTTTGCCAGTTAATCTAGGCTATAATTCTGAGGATAAAGAAAGTCGCAAAAAGCTTATTCCTTGATATGTGTATTATGGGTATTCTACCTTAAAAAGAAGAGAGTTTGTGTGTTAAGGCCGTTCCATTAAGACGACCATCGATTTTTGATGGACCTAATAGTGAAACTTTACTGTCTTAACACTCGTATTTTGCAATCAATATGTTTTTATTGTACATGCTTTTCTCTATATTTTTCCAATTGTCTTTATTTTTTAACTCAATGAAGTATCATCGAAATGTTTCTTGGTTATGGACTGTGTTTATGCCAATAAAATATTTTGTCTGGTCTCGGTTATGCTTCAGTCCCATAAAATCGTGGCTTGTTACGGACCCGAACGTGCAGACAGTCGTAGGCCGTGAGAAGCCTTGCGTATTAAGTTAACGGTACGCACATGGTACAAAACAACACACCCATACCGAGCCGTTGCTGAAAGATATGCATGTTTAATTTATACTCGGCCACGATTTTGTTCATGATTTTATTCTGAAACTGATACGTGTATCCTGGGCTCATCTCACAGACCCTGATTAAAACGTAACAGTCCGTACGGGTACGCAAGAGTTCGTACGGGTCCTTGCGGAGCTATATCGCACGACGCCCGTACGGTGCCCTCACGGCTATTTCTATGTTTATGGGACTGTAGCTTTACTTTCCCAGATTGAAAAGAAATTAGAAAGCAGTTACAAATAACTTGACTATTGTGTTGAACTGATACCAACCATGCAATGCGGAAAAAAGTAATGAATTATAAAGATTGAAAACATACAATATTTTTTACAATGATGAATGATCGTATATTGAATATTGTTATGAAAGAATGTATGGTTTTAAACTTTAAAAAATGCATAAAATGCACTACTTATTAATACTTCTTTCGTGAGTTGCTTAATATGTATAAAGCAGCAACTGACAGCTTATACCTGGTTGAAACATTCCAAGATTTATTGTTTTTAACACTTTAAGGACTAAACATATATAGACATATAAGAAGCATATAGAAAATTTATGTAGCAAGTTCCAAAATGAAAGTGATGTCTACCGAAATACTTACAATTAACATTTAAAAGAAAATTCGGTCCTTCATTGATATAAATCTATAACTAATGCATCATGCCACATAAATTTCAATATGTATAGTTCTTTATTGGTCTCACATACAAAGTAATGGTTACAACATAAAGACATTGTGCAAAACTATGTATCTGTGATTTAGTGCACACATTTGATGATGGCGAATTATTAAACGTTGGTTAACATACATAAATTTAGCTCTGCGTATAATGACAATGTCTGAGTATCAAAGTTGCACTACTAGTATATGTTTTGTATTTATTTGGTATTGTCTCAAATTCGACCTACTTAAATTATTCATTTCAATACTCGAATTGTTATTTGGTCCAATTATACATAATCACATAAAGACTTATTCACTTTAATATTTGAATAAGATACATACATTATCATGTCCGCGATATTATAGATATAATATCTATATTAATGCGAGGGTGGAAAAGTCACAGACCGCACCAAAAAGAAGCATAAAACTTACATAAAATACAAATACTTCATTCATAATCGCTGACGAGGCGTGTACCACTTGTGTCAAGTAAGCATCGTATAGAAAACAAAGGCGATACTGTTTGTGGTTTCTTCCAAAGGTTTTCGTGTCATGGAAGTGAACGAAGGACATAAATTTAGTTTATATTTTATATATTCACATTTTAGAATTAAACATTGTTTTATTCAGTCATAGAGGTTTATGATTTTAAAGATGATGCATCTCATTATATGTTTTTAATATACAATGTCCCCCAAAAGCCCTCGATAAAACAATTGATCGTGTATAAAAAATAAAGTATTTTTAACTGAAATTAATGTTTTATTCATGTATTACAATTTAAATACATCCTGTATATGGAAATAAACTAATTAATGCTGGTTTTGGAAATTGCTCAAATGACTTTGTTTCTTGTTTTTCATGAGTAAATGTAAATCGGTTTATCTTCAACTCAGATTTTGCCTCACGGACTTTTGAAGAGAAATATGCAGTAAATTATTATGTACATCTATATAAGAATATATACCACATGTTAAGAAGCTGTTGAACCTGGTGCCTATGCTGACATGTTTCAGAAAATCATCTGAAAGCGTTTCTTTATAAAAACACATGTTTAAATGTGTAATACAGACTATCTATTAAGAGACCACCCTAGGGACTGACAAAAAACCACAGCAAACCTATATATGATGGTTCGTAAGTATAACGTTTTCTGCCAGCCGACTGGATATAGATGAATACTATTCGAGGGCATTTGATATACAACGCCAGCTTCCACAATAACAATGTTAATCAAAGCGCTGAAAGAACTGAAAGTCGATTTATCAAAAGTCTCGTGAACGAACTATTTAAAGTCTCCTTTAACTGAAATTGGACGATGAACAGAGCTGAGGACAACCAAAAGTAAAACACAAATAAGGCAAAAGAACAGATTTTCCAAATAGTAACATTTAACCCTTAAATCGCTAAAGAATGTGTCAGAAAACATAGAAGGACCTTTCACATAGCCAAAAGGCAATGAGGGAGCTGTTTTTAAATTTTGTAACTTTTGTTTTAAGGTTTAAGACTTTAGTCCTATGGTAAATTCTAAAGATAGCCGAGTAACTTTTCGACTGAACAGAAAAGAGCATTTTCATTTTTTATAATGAAAAACTCTGAGTCATAAAAAAGAAAAAATGACTACAAAGTTACATAAAATTTAAGGCATAAGATTTCTACAAAATAATAGGTCATTTTTCCACTGTAATTTTTATATTTTTTTATCTATATTGTGACCTACTGAGGGAGTATTATTACGCCAGTTTTTAAGTAAAAACATTGAAGTGACACAGTATGTATGAAAAGAGTCCTTGTTGTTTTACCTAAACGTATAGTGACAAGTCAAGTACGTATTGTCAACTTAACTTTAAAACACAGTAAAACACAGTTTCTAAAACAACACCAGTAAACAAGGAGGCTTTTAGTGGAAACTGTCACGCGTGTCACTTTGATGAATTGGTTTGTTGACTAAGAATTTACGGCGAAGACAAAAAATATATGAGAAATAAAAGTATATTCTGAAAATACCTCTCAATTAATTATATTTCTACATGAAACATTTTATTAATGATATGAAAATGGCAACATGCATTATAGCGAATATTTCTGTCAGCGGAGCGCATATGACAACGTTGGTTTGTAAGTAAAGTGTATGGCGAAAATGCGTCAACGGTGATTAACGTTAAAAGTAGAAAATAGCCTCGTCATATGGTTCGACATTCGTGTTATTTTGTAAAACATGAAATAAACAATGGGAATGACAGAAAACGTGCAAAGCTATCACTCAATAAATTTTATAGATTAAAAAGAACACAGTTTTATTATCAATACAACGCGTACTAGCCTATTGCAGTGAGTTATACAAAAATTTGCTATATGAAACACATTGGCTATACAAAAATCAAATGCTTATTTGATTCTAAAATATCATGTATTAAATGTATTGACCAAATGCGTCCGGTACGATTCATATTCATGACTAATGCCAGTAACACATGTTTAGGGTCTATAGTTAAGAATCGTGCCGGCCGTCTGTGTTACTGACCACAGTCATTGAAATAACTTTTGTGAATAAAATGCTATCACGACTTATTCAAAGCAAGCTAAAATAGATCGAACTTGGACTTTGAACAATGTTTTATTTCTGACACATTTGAGAACGTTTTATCAACCGATAACTTATAGACATGATAGGCTTGGCATATTTCACGTATCAATATAATATCATTATTGAAGGTGAATAATGCATAAGAAACGTTAACCATTGTAACGGAGTTAAAAATACGGCGCTTAAATTCATTGCGTTACTTTGAAACGATTTACAATGGGTTTACAAAGTGATGATATTAATTTGTCCGTTTACATTACTTTTTATTTAGATTTTCTTAAAAATATTTATGTATTTAATGAGGCATACAAAGGCACATACTTTCCATACTTCTACACAAACTCATTAGTTTTTCCTAACTTTTTACATGCTCGTATTGCTCTTCATACTTTTCAACGAAACACTGTTTTCTCAGCTTAGTTAAACAAAGAGTATAATAATCAAGTAGATGCATCAGGTTTATGAACAAACTCTTAACTTATTGTCCTAATATGAAGCAATCTGCGTAAACGAATATCCTGTAGGGCATTGTTGTACAGGATCTCTACTATCTCAATGGAGGGTCACGTCGAGAAGACCTTTAGGTCGACTAATCAATGCGTAGCTTTCATCTAGACGAAACACTATTAATAACATTTTGATTTCGTAATTTCTATTTTAGGCCAAGGTTTACAAGCTAATTTAACAGCGGTATTATTCACAGTCTGCGATTGGAAGGCTCATTTAAAATTGCATGACGTAGATGATGTAAACGTATCATAACAATTTCGTCATTAATATTATGATGAGAAAAGGTCACCTGAACGTGACCCTCATTTGCAAAAGGCCAGATCTAAATTAGTGAATAGGCGAGCGGAAAATTTTAGATCGGGTTTTAATCAGATTGTATCTATTGTTATGTATTGTTTTATTATACGTTTGTTCTAAAATAAAATATATATAAAGCATCTATAAAAAGCATTGGGTCATAAAACACGGGACGTTTACTGGACTTTGATTTATTTGTAGTCATAACCACAACCTGCTACAAAGCTTGCTCGATAAAAATAAAGCAAAAACGAAAGAAATCATAGGCGGTCAGCACTGTTCCGAAAAAAAACCCCACAATATTCGACTCGAAAACGTATCGGTCAACTATAGTAAAAATTGTGAAATTATATTTTCTTTACGCCGCATTTCGTCAATTTTGCAATCCAAATGCTCGGTCAGTCGACCTACTCGTCTTAAAGGGAGAATCATGTATCTGGACCTTTGGGTCAATAACTTTTGACAATAAAATATCACGTTCCTATGTTAAGTCCACCGTATACATGTATAGCATCTTACAATGAAAGTATAGTTACAACTCGTACACGACTATGTTTACGAAACCGTTTTTAGTTCTGTTCGTTGGCAAATTATTATAATTAAAGCATGTTTTTGCTTAATTTTACAAACTTTAAGACTATGGTGCCAGTGCTCTGCACCTAAGTAAGCATGAACCTGGACCTTTACATGCATGACATGTATCACTTTTAAAAATTATCATCTGAGCTGTTTTGCC
Organism: Mactra quadrangularis; assembly: GCA_025267735.1. Lineage (NCBI taxonomy): Eukaryota > Metazoa > Mollusca > Bivalvia > Venerida > Mactridae > Mactra > Mactra quadrangularis. The sequence goes on along the minus strand of CM046299.1, from coordinate 41,782,491 downwards.
GCTTTGAATCATAAGTTCATAAGTAAAAATATTAATTGCGCATATCATACGTTCAGCCGTAGTTCAGACAAAAATGTGTATTGTATAAAAAAGAACATGTTTATATGAGACAACCGTACCGAAATCTATGATTAACGACGATAGTAACATTATAGTGCGACTGAACAATGTTGTGTACATGTATATACAGTGTCACCCAAAAGTTGGGGACATTTGTACTTAGTAAGCCTAATATATAAAGCATTCATCAACAATTCGATAACAATTTATTTTTTAAATGCTTTATAGTCTTGCATTATATTTTGTAATGGTTCCATTTATAATTGAGGCAACAAAATAAAGCAGCTTATAGAATGTGATGTAGAACATTATTATTCTGATCATGATTTTGGAGGCTTTAGGATGTCAGGTGCTGAATGTTTTAAAAAGGATGTATAAAAATGTTTCTTTTTTATTTCTAACCATTCTTAATATATATAAAAATGATGTTCTACAAAAAAGATCATTGAAATTTAAGAATTTTAGTATATTTATTTTGTATCCTAACTTTTGATGGGTACTGTATATATCGGACATTAGGTTTTGTGAGTTTTTATTTTACGGCCAATCACTGACTGGACTTGATGATCGACAAAAAAGTGACATTTACAACACTGTTAATTTACTTTTTTCGACAGGTCGTCACAAAAGAATGACATAAATTATTGTATACATGTAAACAATTTCTTAATCATACACAACAGGTGATTGCTGTTTTATTACGGGATACACAGTATGACCTCTGTGGAACGGCCCTTTACAGAACAAATCCTCCACACAAAAACAGCTTTTGAAATTTTTCCATCGGAGTAATTTTAATTGAATTTAATCTCTGCTGAGCAACGACCTCTAATCAGCAACATACTTAAGTCTCTCCCAGTGGGCATTGTTCAAGAGAGGTTGTAATGTATTGTCTATATTGAGTCAGACTTAAGATAAGTCAAGATTTGGTTTTAGACTTAGGAGCTCATCTTATCTAATCCTATCTTATCTTATCATATCTTATCTTATCGTTCTAAGATAAGATAAAATTGGTTTTTCGAAGGAAAATAAATTAAACTAAGAAAAAAGTAGTACTTAAAGATTTTTTTGTTACAAGGCGAAAATATTTTATTGAACGTGCAGTACATTGTTATTAAATTAAACTGGAAAACAGCAAAATGCTATGTGATAGTTGATTACAAGAACCAGACTGTTTAAAATAATTGAGAAACGGCGAAGAGCTTTAATAACATCAAGATCTTTATACGCACAGTGTAACACGTGTCTTTGTACATAGATATACAACGAGACGAACTATCAAATTCTGTCCGATTTAAAACAAAATGTCGGCTTTTTATTGTATGAGTGAATTTGTTGCTCCGATAGAGGAAAACAATGCGATGTTGGAGAGGCCAAGGCGCTAGTTGTCTAACACAAATGTACATTGCGCAGTGTCATTATGGTGTATTAATTGAAAAGCGAAGTTATTGTCGATAATTAATAGAGAATGGTAATTCTGTGTCCTTAAGAAGAAAAAGGTTGTTTGACTTAGTGCCGCGAGGTGAATGAAATGTCTAAGAGCGATAAAAAACACCAAAACAAATTCACAAATATTCTGTGTTAAAATAATATAAGCACAGGGAAACGTATGAAAATGAATAAAGTCCACAATTCTTTAGAAATATTGCTTGTGATGCAACTTTGGTAATATCTGGTGTTAGATTATGCTGTTAAAATCCACATTTCACGTTATGAATATGAAAGAATCTAAATCCAAGCACGATCTCAGTTAATCATAATCCATTTTTTCTTTAACCAGTCATACTATATGTACATCGCACACTTTTAATTATGTACAAAATTCACTGAAATTGATTACCTAAATTGAATCTGAAACAAAACACTCGTAACTACTGTATATGTGAAAAATATAGGCACATACACCAATAAATACACAAATAAATAAATTAATGAATATATATATGTATAATTTAAGAGGAATAAAACTTTAAACCGAAAAATTAAGAAAGAAAATATTTCTAAAGAACGATACGATGCAGAAGCTCAAAGGCGCACAGAAAATCAACTTCAAAAGACGAAAAATGGTATATTTTTTCATAAATAAATTTTACCAAATATTTTAATATTACTTCAATATTAGATTACTATTTTACTAATTAAAATTAAATGAGACTACTCACCAATGCAAAGTACCAGTACGATAATTGATCCTTTTGAAGCGGCCATGTCTTCTATCAGTTAGCTTACAAACGATAATGGCACCCCGTTCGTATGTAACTCTTCCGTGTTACCGTATGGACGTAACGCTTCGCTAGAACGTCAAATTACCGTCAGCTGTGATAAGACATTCAACAATTATGACAGCCGGATTGTCATACAAGCGACATATATGAATATACTAACAAAAATGATACAATGTTTATAATATGAACATCTTACTTACGCGAAATGTGAAGTCTTATAGTATTATTATATGAAATATGTTTTGTGCCCTTTGGTTCCTAACTTTGAATCAAATACATTTCCTTTTTTTACACGAAGATTCGATGGTAAATAAGTTTCGCGAAAGACATGTTCATTTTCTTGGAAGTAATGCATCTTTACACCTTTACTTATACAATGTGTTGCTACGGCGTTAGCCCCCACATTCTCGAACTCAGAGGTTATCAAGATTCTCGCTATACCCTCTGGATACATATACGAGAATGTCCCACGTCCGCTAAAAAAAACAAAATAAAAATATAGTCAGTATTCATTCTACAATAATAAGTACGATGCAAAACGTTACGTACTGTCAAGTACCGTATTATAGAATAAGTTTACTGAACGCTCTATGGGCGGCTGCCACATGCTACCACTGCTTGGCAAAAGGATTTTGGAGAAAATGTACATAAATATTCAATAAAGCGATAGCTGTCCTTAGGTATACAAATAACCGTGCAAACAAGAAGCACCACATCTGACCCATTCCGGTACTAATGAATCGATACATGTGCGATCTTCCAAACGACTCAGGTACCATTGGGCAATTGTAATACTATGTTCAATACTAAATAGCAAAGAATCAAAGATCATGATCAAACTTTCATTGAAAACAATAAGGCATTTGTTGCCATAGTTAAACAGTTAAAACTGCTTTGTTTGGGCAGTGAACATAACAATGGATAACAAGAAATATCCTTTTTAAAAAGAAAAATAGAGCAGTATTAATGGAAAAAGCTTGCCAAAGACAAGCATGATGTATCAAAGTGAATTAACGTAAAAGCGGCATGACAATTCAACATGTACACATTACAGTAGACAGATGCAACTGTATTTCACAGAAAGCAGATAGCCCCAAATAAATAACGAACAAATTTAATTGTTCAGAAGTACTCATCGAAATACATTATCTATTTTTATTAAAAGTTGTTTTTATTGGATGATAATAGAACATTTCTGAAAATATTCATTCATTCTTCATTCCTATTTTAACAGACTCTTCTTTTGATATATTTTGGCGCCAAATGAAATAATTTACCTATACCCTATGATTAACGAAAAGAAAATACGAATTGTTTAAGTTCGTTACTAGGTCTTCAGTTTGCATGAACCCCCATGATAATTTTGCCTATTTCTTTCCTAAAGCTATCTTAAAAAGTTGCACATCAGTCGTGACTCTTGGTGCATACAAGTTCATTAATGATTTTTTAATTTTACATGATTTTTTATCATTAA